>WOXC01006877.1:0-27625 GCA_011680675.1 Gymnobelideus leadbeateri | reverse complement strand
CTGTACAATTAAATATGGATCACTGGCAAAAAAACCCCCAATAATTTCATAGGAAAACTGACTTCTTGCTCTTCTATATACCTCTGAATCACCTATTTAGCTGTAGTGTCTACCTTTCAGGGGTATTTTGAAGCTCAGGAGAGATACACGAATATAAAGTACCTGGAAAACTTTAACGTGATATATAAATGTCAGGTTTTTATCTAATGCATGCACAGGAAAAATAAGCTCTTTCTATTATTAATCTAGGTGAAAAATAATTATGTAAATAGGCCTTTAAAACAACTCATAATTACTAAGAAAGCCAGAATTTTAAAAAGGCTGTGAAAAATCAGAAGGAAATCCTGACCAATGTCTGGAGGCTGGGGGGGGGAGGAATGTCTCACAGAAGACAGAAAGGACTGCTGAATGCTTTAAGCCAAAAAGCATATTTGAAGTTCCTTCTAAAAAGAGGGGAGCTCAATGTTGTGAGGAAACAGCAGCTACTTGTCCTATATGGTAGCAATGACAAACCCAAACAGAAACCAGTCTACTAAGCACTACATATGGATCCCTGCAGGCTACATACTAACTTAGAAAACCATATCAACATTATCTATGCTCTACTGTATTTTTATTTATTTGGTTAAGTCTTTCCCAGTTACATTTTAATCTGGTTCCAGGGCACTAGGAGTATCACCAGGCTTCACACCTCTGCTTTAGGCAATGGTGATACAGCCTCACAGACAGATGGCAAAAAATGAACCTCACTGATAGCACTGAAATTCAGTGTGATGGGACTCATTACTGGAATATGGCTCTGGAATTCAGAAAGCAAAGATTAAAGGACAGTGTTGGGGGTGGGTGGTATTGTATAAGAAGATATACTCATGAGAAAAAAAAATACATGGATCAGAGAGGGGGAGCATTCCAGAGTCCAAAAAAAAAAAAAAAAGAAAAAGAAAAAGATACAATCTTCAGAGGAAATAACCATTCCATTTCAGATTTTATCCTAGAGAAGATGAGAAAAGCCAGGCCAGATGCAGCCTGGTTTGACATCCACCTTAGACTGGGGAAGAGCAGTTTTCAAAGAATCCATTAAATAACACACAGACACCATGGTTAAGACCCTGTGGTAGACCTGTGCTTAAGGTCTTAAGAGAAATCACTTTGGCATCACTGTGGGAAATAGACAAGAGAGGAAAGGCTTGAAGCCAGAAGACCAGTTAGGAGGCTGTTGCAATAACCTTGGCAAGAGATGATGAAGACTGGTATTAAGGTGATAGCTATGTGAGATGTGAAAGATGAGAGACTAAATATATGGGATATGGGAGAAGAGTCCTCCATGTGTCCTAAGCACCTGCCAAATGAATCTAACTCTCTAAGTTCCCTAAAATGTCCTCATGTCTATGCGTCTTTGTCAGATCATTCCCCATAGTTGTAATGTCCTCTTTCTCTATCTGTTTACTAACTGAAATCCTGTTCTACCATTTACCCAACTCACATGCTACTTATTCCATGTAAGCTTCCCCCAGAGTCAGAAGTAGTCCCACCTCCTTTAAACTCCCATCACACTGTACAATAAATTCTTGCTTGGCTAGACTGAGTAGCCCTTAATGGCAAGATCTATGTCTGTTAATTGACCAACACGTTTATTAATTGTCTACTATGTGCTAGGACTATGGACACAGATAAGAAGAGTGAAACAATCTGCACTGGCAAGAAGCTTATATTCTCAAGGTGAATACAACAAGTACATATATAAATATATGAGGAAAAATGAAAATAAATATTATTCTTATATCACCCAAAGATTACAGGCATTGTGTTGCATTAAATATTCATGAACACTGGAGTCCAAAGTGCTGAATTTTCCTTTATTGACTCACTGTGCACTGGGTGAATCATTCTACTCTCCTGAAATCTTTGTGGCATTTTATCACACATCTACTGGTATCAGCTCCTTTGAGTAACAATCAGTAAGTCCCAGTTTACAAGGCATTATATAGATCTCCATATGCAAAAACACTATAGGAATATGAATATTCACACCAAAGTTAGATTGTTTTATAGCAGAGAATAGACATTCCAAATTAACCGAGAAAAACTCTAGTGTCTGGCAGATAAACGCAAGCTATCTATCCATTCCTGGACAGATTTGCCATTGGAACCACAGAAAGGCAGAAGGAAAATATCTTCTTATTTTACCTCACCAAAAAATACATAATTAGATAAATTAAGTGAAGAAAAAATTTTTTGTCACTCCATTACACTGAGACTTGGGAACTACTCTCGTGCCATTTTAAACACCAAAGTTATACATACTCTGTGAATTAAATTTTTGTCTAAGTAAAGGCATCCAAAATTAAAAGACCTCACTGCTTCATGAGAAAAAATAAAATATTTAAATAAGAAAGAAACATATTATTAAGACTGTCATCTAATAGAAAAAAAAGTTGTAAGATCAGTATAAAAAAATAACCTGCTAACCCTCTCCATGATCACCCTGAGACTGCCATTCTGCAATTAGATAAAACAAAAATGTAACCAATCTGAACTGAAATAAACTCACACAGGAAGGGATTAAGGCCCCCAGCAGAAGCTGGCTGATCCTAGGCTCCCCACTCCCTGCCAATCCCTCTCATGGCCTAGGAGCCATTCCAGTTGCCACTGCAGCCACCACAGGATCTGGCCATCAGGGCCATATTGTCCTTGGACAAACACACAGGTTTAAAAGCGGCATTTCCTTAAGAAATAAATATGAACAAAACAAAGCAACAGAAATAAAAAAACAGAGGAAAAAATGAAGACAATTTCAAAACAAAGCCAATCACTGCTTGGGATAGGTTTCTGAATTGAACAGTAGGAGAAACAAAATAAGAGACTCAAGATTTTAAGTATAAGGCAAAGGCTACAAGTGTCTTCAAGATACTCCTTTCCAGTAAGTCTCCTTCAAATCTTCTAGGTCTAGGCCCTGTCCTAAGTGGGACTGACATTTCTTATCTACAGCTGGACTTGGCCTCATTGGATACAACTCTGTTGGAAGACCCTGGGTTTTGGATCATCTAGCACTGAGATAGCAATCACCTCCTTCATCCTTACAGGAGGCCTCATTCCAGGGCTATAGAGTCCTAACTTGGGGCTCCTGACTCATTTCTTTTTGTTCTGTTTGGTTTTTTTAAAGCACAGTCATTAGCCAGTTGTTAAAAGAAGTTCTCCATCTTGATGAAGCCAGGCTTCCTCACTTATTGCTGGGAAGGAGTATTTCCCATTAATCTCTTTGTGGTCACAAGGCCTTAATGGGAACACAGCTCCTCTTCAGGACCTGCCTGCATCACATTAGTTCTCTCCTATGGCCAGAAGCAGATTCTCCTATCTTTCTTGTTTCAAAAGCTCCTTTTTCTTGTGGGGGTGGGGAAGGGACTACCAACAAAGCTCTTATTTCCTATCTGAGGAACATGTCCACCTTTCATCTTTTATACAATACCTCCAGGTAGTGGAGACTGAGCCCAACAAATGGTCAAGCCTTGTCTGACTCCAGCTTCAACTGATTCCTCAGGTTCTGTGGACAAGTCAGAACTCAGCGCTCCCCAGAGGAGTGATTTTACACAATCCTCTCACTGAAGTTTTACATGAAAAATACTTTAAACAGATTCAGATTGGGAGGAGGGGCATTTTGTCATAGTTCCTTGTGTTGGAACATAGTTGGAACATAGTGTATGGAACTATAGTTCCATAGTAAGCACATAATAAATGATCACGGAACTGAGATTGACTGTAAACTGAGTATTTAATCATAAATAATAAATTTAATAATAAACAGGACAGGTTAGCTTACTAAAGAACCTCACGTCTGTTGTGGTGCGGTAGACTCAGAAGACCTGAGTTCTAGTTCTGACTTGGTCATTTACTAGCCAAGTTTTTTGGTTCTCCATTTCTCATGCATAAAATAAGAGAGGTGGATTGCTAAGGCTTCTTCTGCCTCTAAAGCCTATGGTTCTATGATTCTAGGAAGAATTTGAGAAATCAGGAAACACAGACTAGAAGGAGGTAAAATGAGTGATTTTAAGTTTAGTCTCTGATGAGGTTGCCCAAGAATATGGATAAGCATGTGTTTTCCATCTCAACGAAGACATGAATCTTACAATCACCTGGTTATTGCAGTACAATTCAGCCTGGAAACCGAAGTGAGACAATGAGATGCCCACTAGGGTGCCAGACATCTGTTTGCCTCAGCCAGTCCATATGTCTCTAAAAGCAGGAGAGCAAGGTTTTCTCCACAGGAATAGGAGCTGACCCCCTTATGCTTCTCTACTGCCAATGTGTGTGTACAAAGCCTGAGCTTCAGATTGGTTCTTGGAGAACTGTGACCTAGAGAAATCCTATGACAAGGAAAAGTCACATTCTTCCTGGTGCACAACTCTTTATTCAGTTATAATGCATCATGTTTTTAGAATGAATAAACTGCAAGTCCAGTTACCAAATATCAAAATCTCCCAAAACAATCATGAAAAATCCAAAATTACAAACTCTGCCCTAGCCCACAAGCCTTATGAATTATAGCTGTTTATTCATTTTACTGATGTGTTTACACTGAGATTCTCTACAAAAACTATTTCCTAAAGTAATCTGAAGTCCTATCCATATAACAGTGATGCCTGATGAGAAAACAGCATGTACGACATCACTACTAATAAGCTCCACCTGCAGCTAAAGAACAACAAGATTGAAATACTTTTTAGAAATATTATATTGTTAAATGTTATTAACATTTAAGAACACCTACAATCCAATTCTACAATCAATCGATAAACATTAACTAAACTTTTACAAGACAAGGTGCTAGGGGGCTGGAAACAAAGAAAAAAACAAAACAGGTCTCCTCAGGGAGTTTGATATCTCATCAAGAGAGATAATTTTAAGAGGTTAATTCAATGGCAGCAAAGGTTGGGGTGGGAGTAGGAAGAGGCTGCCCTGTTCCCGCACACTACCATCATAAGTTTTTGCTATCTGAGATTCAGGGCATGTGATATTTGTTGGGGATGCAGGTAAAGAACCAAAGAAACTCAGAAATGGAAGGGACTGCTGATTTTAGTGCAATTCGGACTTCATAGAATCAGAGGATCATATAGAATCATGGATTTAGAGGAGAAAGGGACCCCACAGACCATCAAGTTACCTCCACACAAACATTTTAGAAGTGAGGCAACCAAGGCGGAGATGTGAAGAGTGAATTGTACTCATAATGAGCTTATTACTCTAAGCTTACTCACTAAGGTCCCCAGATCTTTTTCAGACTGTTACATACTTGTACTGAAGTAGAGTTTTTGAACCCCAGTATAAAACTTGACATTTAATCTCTATTGAATCACCTCACTAGATGACTCAATTTTCTAGCCCTTTTTGAATCTCATCTCTGCTATCCATGTGTTAGCTATGGCTTCTAACTTTGTGCCATAATCTATATTTAAAAAAAAAAAACTTTTAACAGTGTCAAACAAAACAGGGTCAGACCCCAGAACCATAGAGACCTTCTTCTTCTTGTTCTTTTTTTTTTGCTTTTTTTGGAGGGGGAAGGTAGGGCAATTGGGGTTAAGTGACTTGCCCAAGGTCACACAGCTAGTTTTGTGTTGAGTGTCTGAGGCTGGATTTGAACTCAGGTCCTCCTGACTCCAGGGCCAGTGTTCTATTCACTGTGCCATCTAGATGCCCCACATAGAGACCTTCTAATCTCATATCCAACAATTAATTACTGCTTTTTAAAATTTACCATTCAACCAGTTCTGAAGCTACCTAAGCATCCTAATGTCTAGCCTACACTGCTATTTCTTTTCCACAAAAATAGCACGAGAGACTTCGTCAAAAATGTCTTGGTAATGCTCCCAAGGTCTGTGTTTTAGAACAGATTTACCCCCTCACCATCTCTGTATTTCAGCATGAGTTTGGCTGCAAATAGGAGTTAAACAATAAGAAGGCAGAGTCAAAAGTTTAGGTCTGCACAGAATCTCTTGGTAGGAGCCAAGGGGAAACAAGAAGAACTAAGGGGAGAGAATGCCATCCTAAATACATAGAAATTGCCCTTCAAGTTCCCTTACAAGCCAGGCATCCTAACTCAACCTCCATTCCCCCAAAATCCATTTGTTTTCTCAAAGTAATCCCTGTGTTCCAGGCACAGAAGACGTGCTTAACAACTGTTTATTGACTGAAAACAACAACCAATACACAGTGCAGGAACAAGCATGCAACACAAATTCAAAAGTTCTGGGACAAAGGTAGATAAACGACATTACATTTGGGGCAAAGCAACACAAATATTTGCAAAAGGAGGTGTAGTCTTCTCTTTTAGTGTGTTGTAAGTATTACTGCTCACTTGCAAATTCAGCCTTTGCAGCCTGGGAATACTTTTTAGCTGTATACTTATTACCGTGAATTCCACTGCTGAAAAAATGTGGTTGCCCAGTGGAATTTATTGCCACAGGGATTTGGCCTGTAGAAGATCAATCTTCTTCATTATTGCCAGCAATTGGTACAGTAAATCATCAGCAAGTTCAGGTAGACACAAATCACTTTAAAAAGTGATTTTAAAAACCACTTTTGGGATCAAATCTAGTAGGTGTCCTTTTAATAAGCTCATGCTGAGGTACAACGGACTTGATAATGTAACTTACAGAAGTCCTACACTAGTTAATTTTTTTTAAATGATTTTTAGTTTTGGATAGAATGAGGGGTGAGGAAGGGAAGGATGAAGGCAAAATAATATAATGGAAAATAAATATTCAGAAAACACTTACTACCAATACTTTGAAATTAAAATCAACTATACAGATCCAGAAGGCAGAAGGCAAATTTATGTGGTTAGCAGAAAAAGTGTACTTGGGGCTTCAGAAAAATTTTAAGAAGCAACTATTACTGCCTCTGGATGCTCACTATTTGTGTGACTTTGGGTTAAGTCACTTAACCTCCCTGGGCCTCAGTTTCTCATCGGTAAAATGAGAGGGTTAGACCAGAAGGCCTCTGTTACCTTCTTCAACTTTAGCTCTATGAGGTATAGTAAAAGGGATGGAGAAGGGGTAGAAGGACCACAGTAGGGCAGTACCATTTGGGAACAGAAAAGATGGAGCTAGACAGTCATGTATCCATCCTCTTTCCCCATCATCCCCTGCTCACAGCAGTGATGTGTAAGGAATGGCTGGTGAATGCTAGAGCTGGGTCTGACATTTCCCACCTGGGGCATCAGGGGAGCTTGACTTGGATCACAGTACAATTACCAATGATATCTGTGTGGGAAAGTATATTTGGATTCATTTTCTCATTACTAATCTGGATCACCTGATGACATTAGTTGTATTCTTCTTGAGAGTAACAAGTGTCCATTAATCAAGTTCTGACTAATGCAAGTTTCCCTAGAATATTAATAATTTGTTAATAATGCTATTATACAAATAACTGTCAGTGTTATCTAGGTTATTAAAATTTAAGTAAGGATAAAGTACTAGATTTCCCTCGTTTTGCTGTCCTGTCCACTTCTTTATCCTTTCATGCTGAAAGAGAATATATTTTCCACAATCTTCTCCCCATCTCATCAACAAAACACTAGACCAATCTAAAAAAAGGGCACTAGGATGTAGGTCTTATGAGAGATTTCTTAATTTAATTCCTATTTATTAGAAAAGAATAACATTTTCCTCTCCTCATGTATAATTTTCCTGTCTCAAAGATCTACCATGTCACTCCCCTACTGAATAAAGTCCAATGGCTCCCTCTTCTCTTTAGGATAAAATGTAAACTCATTTGCTTAGAATTTACCACAACCTGGCCCCAATCTACCCTTCCTAAGGGTACTGTAAAATATTACTCCTCCTCCTACATTTTCCATTTAAGCTAAATGGGCCACCTTGCTGTACCACACACACAACACTAGCTCCCTTCTCTATGCTTTTGCAATGGGTTGTCCCTGATGCCTGAAATTCCTTTACTATATCCATTTCTTAAAAGCCCCAGTGTTTCCTTCAAGACTCAGTTTAAGCACCAAATTCTTCATTAAGTTTCTCCCAATCCCAAAAGATTCTAGTTCTCTCTCTCCCCAAATTACTTTGTATTCATGTTACAATCCAGACATATTTATGTATATACATGTTGTCTCCCTCCATTAGGATGCAAACTCCTTGAGGGCAGGAATTAATTTCACTTCTGTGTTTCCCCAAAACTCAGCACAGTGCTGAGCCCATAGCAGACCATTTAATAAGTGATTGATGATTCTGTGATTTAAACATACAGTAAATTCTTTCAGTAGCTGAGATCTTTTACTCATGGCACACCATGACAGACAGATGAAGGTGGAGATAAAAACTCCTATCAGATTTCATTTTGAATAATACAAACCATAAAAGACTCTCTAGTTATATTTGCTAGGATAAAAATGGCAAAGGGCAGAGTCTAGAGCTATTTTCAGAAAAGCAGATTAACTGGGGTCGAGGTTAATTTAGGAGAAAGCATGGTACAAAGGGAAGACCACAAAATTTGGAACCAGAGGACCTGGGGTTAAATCTTGGCCATGCCATTTACGATCTGTGTGACCTTGGGTAAGATACCTACCTTCTATGGACCTCAGTTTCCTGATCCAGAAAATGAAGGGGCTAGACTAGATGACCTTGAAGATCCCTTCTAAGCTGTAAACCTTGATCCTATCATCCTAATAATAAAATTTCCCAATTGAACAATTAGGTAGATATGTTTTGAAAATTCTTCTTATTCAATTAAACTCAATAAACATTTATTATTCATCTCCTTGTTAAGATGAAAAATGACAATGTCTACCCTCAAGGAGGGCATACACTATGGAGGGAAGGAAAATAACAGTTACAGAACTAAATATAATACAGGGTGGACCAAATTCTCCAGATAAATTTGAAAGGCAAACACTTTGTTGCTTTTGTCGTTGGGGGAGGAGGGGAGAGGCAGGGGAAGATCATGGAAAATTTCGTGGAGAATCTGGCACCAGAATCGAGCTTGAAAAAAGAATAACATTTCAACAGGCAAAACCCAAGAGCTGGTTCATCATTCATGCATATGGATTGTGCTAGGCAAATGCACAGTGGTGGGAGAGTACGATTCATGATCTAGAAACAGCCACTAATCCTGTCTGGTTAAAGCTTAATGTATGAGAGGGGAAAAAAAGCTGGAGGAGTAGATTAGAATCAGACTGTGAAAGTTCTTAAATGCCAGATAAAGAATGTTTACATTGTTCTATAGGTAATGGGGAGCCACTGAAGGCTTTTGAGATGGAAAATGTTATGATCAGACGTAAACATGAGAATTTAGAGCTATAAAGGATGTTATACATGACCTAGAACAACTCACTTTATTTTATGTATAGGAAAATGGAGGCCTAGAGGGGTGCTCGAAGTCACACTACCATTGATAAGAAACACAAGATACCATCCTAGCCCTGTCCCCTAATTCCAAGTCTTGTTCTCTTTGCAAAATGCCAAGCCCCCTTCAAGGCAACAGCCTAAAGGCTCCTGTGCACTGGACTGGACAGGGGAGGCTGTGGAGGAAGGCAGATTGGAGGTAGAGCTGAGGCCACTCCCTACAGAAGACAAGAGGTGGTGAAAAGCCTAAATTAGGGCTGTGGCAGGGAGAGTGAAGAAAAAGTGCAAAGGTATTGGGGGTTTGGTTCTGGGTTACTGGGAAAGATGGTTATAAAATAATAGGAACAGGGAAGCTTGCAGGAGGTACAGGTTTAAGGAGAAAAGATGAGATGTGGTTTGGGATACTTTGAGTTTGTGGTGGCTGGAATACTCAGGTGGGGATGCTGATAGGTTCTTGGCCTAATGATTGATGATTAATGATTAATTTGACCAATTTGCCCTCCCCATCCACATGCTTTCTTCCTACCTAAAACTAATTATAAGATGGGGACTGTTTGTGCCATTTTGACGAAAGAGCCCAAATTGTTAGGAATTCCACAGAGCTGAAAGTTACTACAAGCTCCTAAAACAAACAAAACTTCAAACCTCGAAACACAAGGCAGACAATCCCTTAGATGATTTGTTCCTTTTTTTCCTCTTGAAGGACCTAATTTCCTTCTTTTTGGGGGGAAGGGAGGGAGGGGCTGGCTATTGGCTTGATGACCTTTAAACCACACTGCAACATTCTCAATTTAGAGCCTCCAATTCTGCATCAGTGACCATGACAGCTGACTGACAGACTGCCACCATGCATAGAATATTCAGCTGAATCAGATGGTTTCCATTAAAGTTTACTGAAAACAACACATAAATGACTTAAATATTCTATTGTCTGGGGATAACACTCGTTCTTTGGTCTGGTTTAAATTTATGAAAAAGTATTAGAAGTTGGGTGTCTGGGGTGATTTTATATTTCAGGAGTGTCAAATACCCAGGCCACAAGTGACCCACAAAAGGAATACCAATATAAACCAGTCTTCAACTTCTTGGGAACTTTGTTGTGACTGTCACTGTTGTTCAGTTGTTTTTTACTTGAGTCTTACTCTCTGTGACCTCACTTGGGATGTTCTCACAGTGGAGAAATTCATTTTACAGATGAGGAAACTGAGGCAAACAGGGTGAGGTGAGTTTCCAAGGGTCACACAGGTAGTAAGTGTCTGAGACCAGATTGAACTGATCTCAGAAAGATGAGTCTTCCTGGCTTCAGGCCAGGTACTTGATCCACCGTGCCACCCAGCAGTCCCTCTTGGGATGCTATAATTAGTATTATCATCATTTTGAGCAATATCCTTTCTTTCTATGTCATTCCCATGCTATCCAGTATAATAATATCAACAAGTAAGGGGTGTCAGAAAGAGCTTTTCCTTCAATTTTATCACAGTCATTTTCACTTTGGAAAATCACTTAGCTTACTAAGCTAAGAAAATTTAAATGATGGAAGGCTGATCATACAATAATATGATCATAATGATAGAGCTTCCAGGTCATATAATTAATCCCTTTGACTCTAAGCAAATTAGTCTATAAACTGAGATAGATGATGTCTCATCTATTCTTAAAGATTTCCAGGGATGCAAATTTCTCTTGATAACTTTTTTTGGTGTTTAACTACTCTGAGGGCTCAGGAAATACGGGATTAAACTCCTTGAAATCAGAATGTACATCAACAGGTTTGCCTGAGCCTTTTTCCTCTTCCTAGATTACCATCCAACTCACTTTAAGGTATTATATATATAAAGGGATAATCTTGTAGTTTGCTTTATGAGGTCACTCCCAGGAAAAGAATGTAAAGCCCCAAATCCTCTCTGTTCTACGTGGGCAGGATACTGCTGGGGCTGACATCACCCTGAGCATTATTAGCACACATATTTCTTCAAAGTAGAAATAAATTACTCCATTTAAGAGAAGGGAAGAGAAATAAGCAAAAAAAAAAAAAGAAGACAAAGCAAGTCCCATCAGCTTCTGGGGGGTGCAAGAAGCAAGAGAATGAAGTTTCATGGAAAACATGGGAGGAATGGATGGGGGGGGGGGGCGTCAAAGAGAATTAAGAGCAAGAAAGAGCCACCAGATGTGGTCACTGGTGAACCTTGAGAAAAGCAGTTTATTAGAGAACTGGGGAGAGGGGTGGTAGAATAAAAGCAAGATCACAGAATCAGAATCTCAGAATTAGAAGGGACCTCATCTATCATCTAGTCTGGTGGTCCTCAAACTCTTTATCATTATCAGAAAAAAGAAACAAAACCCCCACCACTACCAACTAGAAGAACAACATTGAGCATGGACTCTAATATGGTTATTTATGTTAATATGTTTGTAAATTGGCTGATCGAATGGTTGCTATGAATAGGCCATTGGCCTTGGAGTAAGGAAGTCCTCTGTTCAAATCCTACTACATTTATTAGCTATGTGACTCTGGGCAAGGATGATTGGTGGTCAGGTGTTTTGGTTGGTTTTTTTTTTTTTTGCCAAATTTATGAAACAATTCCTTATAAATGCTATAACTATGGATATGGTTTTCTTAGTTTTATAAGCATATATTATTAAAACTAAAGAAAAACATAGAATAGTAAGCCAAGATGGAGGAGTAGAAACGGCACTTCCAAGGTTCTCTGCCCCACACAACTTCCAAACTATGTAAAAGGGGACTCTGAAAAACTTCTGGAGCCCCAGCACCCACAGAACTACACAGAGAAACTAACCTCCCGCTAAGGAGAACCCAGCAGCTCTGCAGGGAGCAGCAAGCACAGCGCTCTGAGAGTAGGCAGCACAGCACGCTGGGAACCCACAGCACAGTGCTCTGGGAGCTGAGCCCACATGAGCCTTGGTTTTAGCCCTAGGGCGGCTGGTCCAGCAGCCGGCTGGAGGGACCCCAGAACATCAGCAGCTGTGGCGATTCCAGAATTATCAGCACAGATATGCCTAGGACAAAATGAGAGGTTAGTACCCCATGGACTTTGGGACCAGTATTTGGGGAACACTTGGCTTCCTCCCCTGGGGGCAAAAAGCTGCTGAAGAAACTCAGCACAGAAGCCATTTTGCAGCATCAGTGGCAGCTCTAGCTCCTGGTCTGTGAACTGTAGGGAGATCCAGCAATCAGTCTGAGGGTTAATTGCTTGCTTTAAACTGCCTGGATCTGGATTGTGGTCTGGGGGGAAGTTTGGGGTGGGTATCCAATTTGCCAGAGTGGGTGGAGGCTTTACAGAGGCAACCCAACTGGTGGAAGTTGTGAAGACCCCACGTTTGGGACAGAAGCCCTCCTGTCTGGTGGCAGAGTCCTACTGTGGCAACAAGCCCAAAAATCAAGTAATTAAGTGGCAACATGCCTAGGCAAAAGAAACAAAATAAACAGAAAAATTCAACATTGGGCTCCTATTTTAGGGGCAAAGAGGATCAAAGCATGGAGGAGGACTGTGAGGTCAGAACTCCTGCACCAAAAGCCCCAAATGAAAATACAAGCTGGCTACAGGCCATAGAGGACCTTAAGAAGCAGATAAGAGAAGTGGGGGAAAATTGGGAAGAGAAATGATAAAGATGCAAGAAAAGTATGAAATGACAGTCAACAGCCTGACTGAGGAAAATAACACCTTAAAAAATAGACTAACTCAAATGGCAAAAGAGGCTCAGAAAGGCAATGAGGAGAAGAATGCCTTAAAAAGCCAAATTTGCCAGATGGAAAAAGAATCTCAAAAGCTCAATGAGGAGATTCATTCCCTCAGAGTTAGACTGGAGCAAATGGAAGCTAGTGACTTTATGAGAAATCAAGATGCTGTTAAACAGATCCAAACAAATGAAATAATAGAAGGCAATGTGAAATATCTCATGGGAAAAACCACTGACCTGGAAAATAGATCCAGGAGAGATAATTTAAAAATTATTGGACTACCTGAAAGCCATGATCAAAGAACCTAGAAATCACCCTTAAAGAAATTCTCAAGGAAAACTGCCCTGATGTGTTAGACCCAGAGGGGGAAATAGAGGTTGAAAGAATCCACAGATCACCTCCTGAAAAAGATCCCCAAAAGAAAACTCCTAGCAATATTATAGCCAGGTTCCAGAATTCCCAGATCAAGGAGAAAATACTACAAGCAGCCAGGAAGAAACAATTTCAATATTGTGGAAACACAATCAGAATAGCACAGAACCTGGCAGCTTCTACACTGAGGGATTGAAGGGCATGGAATATGATATTCCAGAGGTCAAAAGATCTGGGATTGAAGCCAAGGGTCACCTACCCAGCAAAACTGAGTATCTTGTTTCAGGGGAAAATATGGTCACTCAGTGGAATAGAGGACTTTCAAGCATTCTTGAGGAAAAAACCAGAGTTGAATAGAAAATTTGACATTCAGACACAAGAAGCAAGAGATGCTTGAGAAGGTAATCAAGGAAAAGAAATCAAAAGGAACTTATCAAAGTTGAACTATTTACATTCCTACATGGAAAAACAATAACTGTGTCTGATGAAACCTTTCTCATTATGAAAATAACTGAAGAAGGGTATATGGGCATATGTTTACAGGTATACATGGATAGAGGGCACAGGTTGAATTTGATGGGAAGGGATGATTCTTAAGGGGTGAAGTCAAGAGGTGAGAGAGGAAAGTGGCAAGAGGAGATGGGGAGAGACAGGGTAGGGTAAACTATCTCATGTAGAAGAGGCAAGGGGAAGTAGTTGCAGGGGAGGGGAAGAACAGGAAGGCAAAAAGGCAAAACCATATTCTCATTGAAGTTGGCTCAAGGAGAGAATCACATACTAAATGGGATATCTCACCCTGCAGTTGAGTAGGGGAAAGGGGGATGAGAGGGGGGATAATGGAGGGGAGGGCATTCTGGGGGGAGGGGATGTTGGAAGTACCCACTATCAAAGAGGGACAGGATCAAAGTAGGGAATGGACCAGGTGGGAGGTGAGATGGGTGGGAGGGAAATATAAGCAGTCTTTTACAATATATCTACTATGGTAATGTTTTGCATAGCTATACATGTATAACACATACTGAATTGCTTATCTTCTCAGAGGGAGTGGGTGACAAGGGTGGAAGGGAATGGATCTGAAAATCAAAGTTTTAAAATTAAATGTTTCATAAGATGTCCAGGCATTGGGGCTCAGAGATTCACCTTGCCCTAATGGCAAAGTTGAAGGGGGTATGGGAGTAGATATGGGAGAGAGCAGATTGGATGAGGGGATATCTAGTGGGACTGCTGTTCTGGGGTGGTGGGTAGGGAAATATGGGGGAGAAATTGTAACTCAAAATTTGGTGGAAATGAATTATGTAAACCAGAAGTTAATAAAGCATTTGTTTAATAAAAAAAAAAAAAGAAATTAAGAAGTGAGTAGGGGTGAGGAAGTGGAAGAAGCAAGACATAACATTCTAGCAAAGTGACATTTAAAGGAAAAGGATGCTTGAAGTTTCCCTATTTACTGGCTTCTTTCATGCTGCCTACATGTCTCCCTTAATTCAGAAATGCTCACTTGATCCTACCACCCCCTCTAGCCCTCACTCCTTCCCTTATGGGCTAGATCTGAAAAAGTCACATATGCTCAGTGCCTCTTCACCCTTTCCTCACATCCTGTTCCTAAACCCTCTGAAGTCTGGCTTCTGGCCTTATGGATCATTCATTAATGTATGAAATTATGAAATGGGGCAGATACACCCCATTCTTTGGGATCTTACCAGAAAAAACCATGATGGCAGTGGGAAGTGAGGCTGCAATCCCACTTTAATAGCTACAGAGGATGTGAGGGCAAACAGGTACAAAGAATACAGAGACAAATGGCCAAAAGGGAGCATAGGCAGACAGCAGACAGGAATGGAATGGTGAAGGGAGGTCATGGGGGAGAGAATGGGAGAGGCAAAGGAGTAGAATAGTACCTCTGTGACCATGGGAGTTGTATCGGCAAGCACCCTAACATCCCCAGGGTGGCTACCAACACAGGTTCTTAGATCTGCTTTTCTAAATGAAAGCAACTCAAAATGGGTTAACAAGCTTACTTTAATCAGTCAAACATAATCATTTACCTAGTTCAGGGGAAAAAGGTCAGCACCCCGAACTTCAGAGTATACAGATAGAACTTACAAGACAGAAAAAAAACTAGATCAAGCATCAACATCTGGGTTTTCAAAGGCAGGGGGGGCGGGCTCTCAACGGCTTCTCATCTGGTCAAGTCACACAACACTTCTCATAGTGAGCCCCAAAGAAAAGCCTCACATCAGGGATTATATAGCCTCCTCCTGACTTAGAGAATGTAACCACCCTCTTGACCCACTGCCCAATCACACAGCATCAAGGTGTGGGCATTCCTGAAAACCAAGCCTCCTGCCACAGGCTCCATGTGACCATATTCAGTCTATTAGGGGGCAGAGTATATTTTCAAATCAAGGAAGGTTCTCAGAGTCTCTTAAGCCAATCAAAGGGCCTAGGGGCAGGGAGGATCTTTAAATCTGCATTTCCATTACAGGAGTGCTTGGAGGCATGAAGCCAAAAGAATTAAAAGAGGGATGGGGGTGGGAGAAGGGCAGGAGTTTGAGGTCTTATTTTTATAGAGTTTTGGGGGACAGACTAACTGTTTTCTATGTCATCTTGGGGTTAGTTCGTGAACATATCCACATATCAAAGTCTTTTGGTGTTCTGCTGTTCTTACTCTGGATGTCTAGAACTTATCTGAGACTTATAAGTCATAAGACCAAAAGGCCCTCACAGTAAGGCCTAGATGGCTTCCCCTAATTTCACTTATATTACCTGGATGTGATTTTTGGTTAAGATGTGACATAGTTTGCAAATTATGCTCCTCTGATCTTTGGGTTGGTCTATATGTGACTTCTGGGTCCCCCTTTGCAATCTTACTTCCTGCTATTGCTACTTTATACGGACTTCTTATAAATGGGGTAGTCAGGCAGACCAGAACAAGACAGTTTTAACACAATCTACCTCCTGGTCCCCTGACCACCGTCATACTCTACCATGTCTATGGATTCATTCAGTTGAAAATGAAATCAAAATTGGCCCCTCCAAAGTTACCAACGATGACTTAACTGCCCATTCCAAAAGCCTATTCTCTGTCTGAATCATAATTGATGTCTCTGCAGTATTTGACACTAGTGATTACCTACTCTCCCTGGGTATTGCCTTTCTATGCTTCCTGCATCAACCCTGATTCTGTCTTTGCCCAGGAAACTCTGTGTCAGACTTGATCAGTCTAAACCATCTATCTCTGGCTTTTTGTTCCAGAGTTCTCCAGTTCTCTGGAGGCGTTATTCATACCTGACCCCATGTTCAACAACCTGCCTCCTAAAAAGACTCCCCCGAGTTATACCTTTGGCTGGTCCTTCCTGCTGTGAAATGGGCCTCCTGGCTCTCCCTGTACACAACTTGGTACTAAGCTGGGCCTCCAAAGAAGACCCTGAAGAATCTAAGGACCTGCCTCCCTCAATGGATCTGTTTCTAGCTCCTGGGATTCTCTGGATTCCTCAATGGTTAGCATACTCACTCCCTTATCCTTCCCCCATTCCAGTAACTAGGAACACTGGGCCACAAAATACAAAGCTTGTTCCAAATCCCCAATTTCCACACCCTCATTTCTATCTCCCTGAACTGCACACTCCAAAAGTCCCCCTCCAGATCTACCCAGCCCTTTCCCCTGGGCTCTCTGAAATAGCTATTTAATAGGTAACAAACTTGCTTTCAACTTAAACATTTTACTTTCTCCATCTTCTGTCACTCACTAAGACCTGACTCACTCCTGATCACTCTGCACACTCTATCCCCCCTCGACAACACTGCTGCAGTGCTACTCATATCCCTGAACTCACTGGTTGAGGTGGGGGAGTCAGAACACTCCGCTTCCCACACCACTCCCAGACTCTTCCTGGAACATCATCACTCAGCAGCCTCTCTTCCATGGGGGTTGGTTCACACTATTAAAATTCATCCTCCAAGGTTATCTACCAACCCCCCTCTCCTTTCTTCCTTCCCCAATGATTTCCGTGCCTGACTCACCATCTTTCTTCCCCTATTCCTGACTTCATACTTAACCAAACCCATGAATACTCCCTCAGATCCATTAAGTTCCCCTGCCCCAATCTACTCTACTCCCATGAACTACCTCAGTCACACACAGAAATGGGTATCCCCTGGATTCTGTCAACAGCAAGTGTTTTCCTTCCATGTGGGCCTCGTTTTCTTTACCGTTCATACTATGTCATACCCACAGCTCTAACTGGTTCAATCATTATCTTTACACAGATGATTCCCAGATAAATATACCTCTCATCTCTCACCTGCATCAACAACTGCCTTTTGAACACCTTGAACTGGATATCCTGTAGGTACCTCAAACTCAAAGTACCCCAAACAGATACCATTATCTTTTCCCGATACCATTCCACCCTTCTGACTTTCCCTATTACTGTAGAGGGCAACGACATCCTCCCAGGTACTCAAAACCAAAACCTTTGTGTCATCCTCGACACCTCAGTCTCACTAATTCTACAAACTCAATCTGTCAAGCCGATTTTTTTGAAGTAGAATTCTGACATCACTCTTCTTGTTCAATGAATCCCCATGGCTTCATATTACATCCAGGACCAAATAAAAACTCCTCTATTAAAGCTCTTTAAGGCCTTTGCCCTTTTGGCTTTTTCCAGATTTCTGATATCTTTCTCCCCTCTTATTAATTAACTCCACAAGCTGGCTAGTGTAAGCCTATCTGCAGTTCCTAGAACATGGTACTCCATCTCCCATCCATCTTTGGACCTTGCCAATGGCTATGCTCCATTGCTGGAATTCTTGGCCCCAGCTCATCACTACAACCTCTTGGTTTCCATGGGTTTTTTCAAAACTCAGGTCAAAGGAGGTCACCAGCTAATGCTTCCTTTTTCAGATTACCTCCCATCTATCTGAACATATTGTTATGGACCTAGCTATTTGTCTCCATTATTAGAGTATATGCTCTTGGAAGGTAAAGTCTAGTTTTGTCTCTTTTTTGGCTGGGGGAAGGGATTTCTCTGTAGCCCCAGAGCTTACTTTAGTGTTTAACACATAGAAAGTGCTTAAGAACTGCTTGTCAATTGACTAACTGAAGAAGAAACTAGTTAAGTGTTATTACTTTCTGTTGTTTTCATTTTAAGATTTGGGACACCTGAGAGAGAGAGAGAGAAAGAGAGAGAGAGAGAGAGAGAGAGAGAGAGAGAGAGAGAGAGAGAGAGAGAGAGAGAGAGAGTGTGTGTGTGTGTGTGTGTGTGTGTGACATTTACTTATTAGTTATGCACTGAAAGGGTCCAAGAGCTAAATAATCCAAAGACAGTGATAACTATCTAAATTAAACAGGGTTTCACTTTGTTCCTGTGGCTTTGATATTTGTCCTTCACAAATATAAAAGGACTTCTATTGTGGGATCACCTTTCATACTAATTTATCTCCTTCACTTTTATATGGTGGATTGTACCCATATAGAGTGGGGCACCACTTTTCCAAACTGGATGTGATCTTTCAGATGGAACAACAACAAAAAAAAAAGAACTGAGAATGGTAGAAAAATGTAATCCCAAAAGGCACCTCTTTCTCCATATAGGGAGATTAGGTCTGGGAGTAAGAAATCAATTTCCAAGACAGGGTGATACTGAAGAATCACAATCTAGGAGGCTAGTGTGGTGAGTGTCACTGGGGCGGCCCCTGGTATGGCAAATTAGGATAAGTCTAGGAAAATGGTGGCTGGTAAAGCAAGCAACAAGGATTTGAGGAGAGATATCTGAGGGCAAGTGAAAATGGCTCATAAGCAAGTCCATGGTGTCACAAGAAAGCTAAATATAAGCTTTAGTATGAAGCTGAAATTTAAGCTTTGGTATGAGGGTTAAAAAAAAAAAAGGAACTTTCCCACATGAGAAATATGCCAGGAATAAAATAATCAATACCTATTTTAGGTTAATGTGAAAACATTCCTAATAGAATAAACTAGATCATTTAAAAAGGCTGAAGTAGGTATAATGACACCCTAAGACAGCAGAAGATACTCATATTTAGAGTTGATTAGGAAAAGTCCACCAAAGTTGAAGTACATATACAAGGAAGCTGCCTTGTGCCTAGCTTTCTGAATAACTAGATAGGGCTGATGAGGTCTGGAAAGGCCTAGTGCCTGCCCTATTCATCTATACAATGGAGCTTTTATTTTTCTTTTAAGGAAAAGGAGATGTTTTCTGATCTCTGCTCAAAAAGAAGTCACAGTTCTCAAAAAGTCCTGAGAATTAATGAATGTCGACTGAGGCTTAGAAGAAGGAGGCAATACAAATGCCCATATGTTCAGACCCACAGATCTGCTCTTTGCATACTTTCTTTGGCAACTGGCTAACAGTGGAACCTCCATGTTCTCCCTTTCTGTGACTTCATAAACATTTCAATTCCAAAAGATTTTGAAGCTTTGAACTAACTGTTCCCAAGGGCAGTTACAACCTTAAAAAGCAATAATTTTTATTTATGGGAAAATAATCCAAGATGGGGATCACCAAAAGTACATCTTTTAAGTTCTGAAAACACAAGGACTAATTTGAGAGCCATAAACTCAAACAAAAATTTTTGTGTTGACTTCACTGCTAATTCCAAGGAAACTTGTTTGGGAGAATACATTCTTGTTCCCACACATTAACAATAACAAGCAATAAATGATACCCAGCAAAAGGAAATTAATAGCAAAATTTTCATTTTTTTAATCACAACGTTCTCCATTTTCTGTTTTACCCACAGCGTGAAAGTCACTGGCAAATAAATACACCACCATGTTTACAAGTATAGACACAAAGAACTTTATTAGGAGAAATTATTACCATCATTACTAATTTCCAGATAGTTTTCACTAAAAATATATTTTGTGTAGAGGCAACACCAAACCGTGCTGATCCATCCTCAGAAGGGATTCTTATCTAGTAATTGTAAAGTAAGAGCAGTGGGGGACAGTGGAGTCAAAAAAAACCTAGGTCGGGGCGGCTAGGTGGCGCAGTGAGTAAGAGCGCCGGCCTCGGAGTTGGGATGACCCGAGATCAAATCCGGCCTCAGAAAATGAGCACCCTCACACAAATAATGACTGGTCGTGTAACCTTGAGCAAGTTACTTAATTGCAATTGCTTTAAAAAAAAAAACCCTAGGTCAAAGACTTGTTCTGTGGCCTGAGAATGTCCCCAAGACCACACTTAGAGAAAAGTTCCCCATTTCAATAGATGGAGGAGGTTTTCATAATAGCATTCTCCTGTATCAATACAACATAAAATATTATAATGTACAATACAATCAATACAATATCAATACAGGTCCAGATGAGACGATGAGAGAAACTAGGCAGTAACAACAGGGTTTGGGATTTTTCTTGGTAAGGAGCTCCCTTATGAATATATCTTCAGAGCAGGGCAAGGAGTAAGAATGAGAGGAGCATGACTCTTTCCCTGCCTTTCACCATCCTGTTCCCTCTTCATTCTCACTACCTCCTCCACCATCTTAGAGTTTTCCTTAGATAATTCAAGGCTACCTTTCAACCATTTTATCTTCATCATTGGGCTAAAGTGGTTTTTGAGAAAGTGAAAAGGCAACAATATGTTTATAATCTCCCTTCCTCTCTCCAGCTTCACACTAACCATAGTTAAGAGTCTGTTGTTCCTATGTATTAAGCTCCAGTGCAAACATCCAGATGCCCTTCTCAGACATCATCTTCTTCCCAAGATCATGTAGGTATAGTGGAAAGAATATTGGCTCTGGAGTCAGGTGGTCTGGTTCAAGTCTCATCACTGTTGCTTAGTCCCTATGCAACCTTGGGCAAGTTATAACCTTCCTGATTTCTTTCCTCATTTGTAAAACATGGGTGATGGGTTAGATGGTCTCTTAGATCCTTTTGAGTTCTGGATCCGGAATCCCATAAACTGGCTATTGACTCCTCAAATAATATCTCTTCCAAAGCTCCATCTTTCAAACAGCAACACTAATAAAAACACTACCTGGGTCTGTAAGATCTTCAGTTTCTTGCCAAGAACTTCCTAACAATGCTTCCTGGGTTCCTGCACATCTGTCCTTGCATAAAGCATCAGAAGTAAGCACTAGTCTGTGTTCTAACAAGCCCTGGGAAACCCTCTATTATATCTTACAGGCACACTCCAGGGAGGCAGCAGATCTCCACTGCTCATGTCAGGTCAACAAATGGCTAGCACTCTGAAGTGAATCAGAGACAACCCCACCCCCAGTCTCCCCTGCTGCTCCTCTTCTTCCTCTGCCCAGCACTGCACAATCTTTCCTCCTGGTGACACACCTGTGGATCCACATGCTTTATTCCTTGGAGCACAAAAGACTGGCTGTTGCCCCCTCTTCATAGTTATTATTCAATGGCTTTTCTTCCTTTTCTCTGTTGTTACACGTTCCACCTTCTAAATTCCTGATAAAATTAGAATTCTCCTCTGCCTCTCTACAAATGCCTTCCATTATCACTAAACAATCTTTCAAACATGAAATCTTTAGGTAGAAATATTTTGGTTTCATACATTAATTACAGGTTTTTCAAGACTTATTTTGCTCAGAAATGGGTTTACCAGGAGAAGAAAATATATTAGGTTTAATATTTGACAAGTTCCTATGTTACAAAAGTTACTAAAAGACTATGTTGAATTGTAATATTTTATCAACTGCTGTTATCACTGATGTGGCCCCTGAACAAGAGAAATCAACCCTCTGTAACATCTGCCCCCCAAATTTCAAATTTCTATTTTGGAGAATGCCTATATGGGACTTCACTTAAACATAAAAAAGAATCTAAAACATTGGAGACATTACTTCCTAATTATTATATACTTTTCCTTTAAGTTATCTTTTCAAATTTCCACATAACACCAACTATAGGAATGATATTAAATTTAAAAGAGACATTAAAATAATCTGTCATTCACATAACTAGTCCATAATATTTGGAATAAAGCACAGTACAATACCATAATACTGAATAAAAATAAACATGCATAGAGTGTGACTATTGAGCTAATAAACAATTAAAAGATGGGCTTATTTGCATTCATGCAGACACTCATAGAAACAAGGGCTTTTGTCTTATACAGTAACTTTGGAATCCTGACAAGTCTGAGATTGTCCTATTTATTAGGACAGCTTTAAGAGACCGATAGTACATGTAAAAGAGAGAGGACAGGGGCAGCTAGGTGGTGCAGTAAATAGAGCACCGACCCTGGAGTCAGGAGGACCTGAGTTCAAATCCGGCCTCAGACACTTAACACAAAAACTAGCCATGTGACCTTGGGCAAGTCGCTTAACCACCCCAATTGCCCTCCAAAAAAGCAAAAAGAGAGAGAGAGAGAGAGAGAGAGAGAGAGAGAGAGAGAGAGAGAGAGAGAGAGAACATTAATTCATTAATACAGAAAAGTGCAGGGAAGAAAGATGGAAGAAAGATCTTCTACCACTCCAAGTCAACACTTTTTCTGCAGCTTTCAGGGAGTTGCCTTCAGCTCTGAGAGGTCAGTGACTCACACAGGATTACAAAACCAGCATATATATCAGAGGCAAGATATGAACCCAGGTCTTCTGACTTTTCTTACGACAGAAAAAATCATTTTAATAAAAAAAAACTAACTTTTTGAGCAAGTCAATTGAGCAAGTCTCTGGGTGGTAGTTTTACAATCTCTAATAGGAAGAAGTTAAATCAGGGTGATCACTAAGGTCATCTTTTATTGAAATCCTGAAATTTATCTTAAACAGGCTACTAATAAGGAGTTGGGCAATCAAAACACTGGCCTACCTGTAAGCATGACATCATATTTATTTTGAAGCTTTAGTAACAGTAGTTGATGTTTCCATGGTTTTGCAATGTGCTTTTTACATATATTAACCCACTTCATTCTCACAAAAACCCTAAGAGATAGGCTCTGTAGTTATGAACATTCTTATTTTACCGATGAAGAAACAGGTTCTAGAAGAAAGCAAGTGACTTTAACCAAGGTCACAGCCAGGACTAGAACTCAGGCCTTTTGACTTTCTCTAATCATGGTTCTCTCCACTATACCAGGCTGCCTGCCTACCTATAGCCCCTTCTTATAAATAACTGGCACATTCTAGTGTATTAGCAACTCTGACTCTCATCCTTACCCATAAACATACTTCCGTTATTACCTGCCGTGCTTCTGCCTCTGATGCCTTCACTAAGCTGCATTAGCCAGATCTCACATAATCAAGGAAACTGTCAAGAGACACATATCTCTGATGAGGACACAACACTCACATTTTCCCTCCCTCAGTTTCCCCATCTGATCAAATTTTTTTTAAAGCAATTGGGGTTAAGTAACATGCTCAAGGTTGCACAGCTAGTTATTTTATGTGTGGGTGCTCATTTTCTGAGGCTAGAACTGATCCTGGGTCCTCCCGACTCTGGGGCTGGCACTCTTACTCACTGCACCACCTAGCCGCACCCCCCCCCCCCTTTTGATTGATTTTTGTGGATATTACATGCAAAAAGAAGATACAACCTGTGGGAAGGATTCCAAATACCTTGGGGAAAAGTATAACCACAAAAATCTTATTTATGGTGGGTTATAATTAAATAAATTACCTAGCCTTCATATAACACTTTTACCTTGGGCATTTTCTTTTCAAACCATATTTTAGGTCTGTTCAACAACACTTGGTATTTCTACTTCTTGTGAACCCTATTTTCCTCACTTGGTAATCACTGGCTACCTCTGCTCCCTATAAAGACTCTTCAGTTCTACTGTGAAAAAGCAATCCCCTGCAGCTTTGGAAATCTTGGATATACATTCTTAGTTTTTAGTCTCTTTAATCCTTTATTGCTTGGAGGAAGAATTTCCTTTGAAAAAATGCCTTTTAAAAATTCTTACCAGTAGACCTTTATTTTCCCACCATTTCACTTTTGAGATAAATGCTTTAATTTGTCCCACTAGATATTTTTCATTATCCCCACAGAGCTGAAACTACAGATGACCCAAAAAGCAACTGTGAGGCATAAGGTAAGTGTGCACAGGTTGCACTATTTTGCTAATGATAATCTGTATGCAAAAAGTAATATGGAAGATGTTACCCAGAAAATGTATAATCAAAAAAGGAAAGTGGGTCTGTCCTGTAGAATGAATAAGTATATGTGTCAGACTACACAGGTTCTGCTGTGGTACCCAGGGAATGTCAAAAGCCCTCCAGGAAGACCTCTAGCCTTTAGACAACTGAAAAGATGATCTGAACTAGAAGTTCACAGGCTAAGATAAAAACGATGGTTTGCCATCAGCACTGCCAAAGACTTAAAAGTAAAAAGTGGTTGACTGAAAATGGGCAATAAATTGTTAGAAACATAGACTATTTCTTTAATTTGAGAGGAAATTAAGTAACTGACAAGAAAAAACCTGCAATCAAAATAGTAGGGCTCATGTGCAACACCATTGCACACATACAGGGAGTTCCAAAAGTCCCACAGTCCTGACTTTCTAAGATTTCTGGGACATCTTTTATGTCTGTGGGTCCGTCCATCCATCCATCCATCCATTCATTCATCCATCCATCGATCCAATGTGTGTATGTTTCTATACGTATACACATACACACACCCTTGTGTATACATATATATGTTTATATACATATATAAAACCTCATCAAGTCTGAGTAAAGTTGGGTAGCAAAATGGGGGTTAGATTATTTCTAAAGTCCCTCTAAGGACTAACATTTTGTGATCTATTATAAAAAAAAATCTCATGGAATGCCTAACAGGTAAATGGAGAACTCTGTCTAGTGTCAGTTTAGGCACATCATATGTAGAAGCAGAGGGATAAGGCTGGGTGAAAGCTTGAGGTCTCATAATTTTAAAGTTCAAGGCATGGACATTGTTATCTAGAGAAGTTCATTCTCATCCTCACTGTCACTTAATAATCCAAATACCTAGATAGATAAATATGTGAAACCCATTCTAGCCCAGTTTTAAAATATTAGTGTGTGTATGTTTTTAAATGCAATCAGATTTCCCTGATCAATGTGCTCACAATATCAATGCACATAGGATGGATAGAGGCAGAGATCAGATAATTAGGTGCTCACACCTTTTTAGATCTTCACAGAGTGTGAAGAACTGCATAGGCATGCTCTTTTTTGTTGCCCTGAACACTGTTAAGCCAGATGGTGAAAGCGGAACATCAAGTCTGCTGCTATGGAAACCGCCATCACAGCAGCCCACTCAAGGCCCTAACCTATTGGGCACATCTTTGATTTCCTGTTTTCACTAGCTGGACCTGCTGTTCCTCACAAAAAGTCATCAACCTGATAGAAATCTCTTTAAGAACCTAAATGTTTTTGTGATATAGATCCTTCACTCTAAAAAAAGTACATCCTATTAGGACAAAGCAGATCACCAGAAAACCAAGGCCAAATGTAATATTTTTCTCCATCAATCTAGTTAAAACCTAGCAATACACAAAGGAACAATTTAATATCTCTCTTCATGTCCTCTTGCCATTCTTCAAATTCTACCTTTATTCAGTAAATAGATACTACATGTGACAGTCAGGAAATGAAAGTGAGGCATCTTACCTTAATGTTACATGCTTGTTCCATCAATCTCCGGGCATTTTCTTCTGCTCTGTACCTCTTTGGAAGTTGGACTCTGAAAAACTTTAAAGCCCCTTCAAAGTCAGCCTGCAGAAGGTCTTCCTTGGATGTCTGTAACATATTTCCAAGGGAAATCATGATATTTTCATCTATATTCATGATAACAATTATAAAGATGATATATTTTCTGAACAGTCAATGTTACAAAGTTTCTAAACCCATTCTTCAGATGGAGAAATCCATCTTTCCTCTCTGCCATAAGCTCAAATTGATTGCATACACACAGAAATCCCATTCGAAGAAGCAATATGAGAAGGCTCTAACAAACTAACATGCTTGTCCTATGACAGATCAAAGTCAGGAAAGTTCATTCTCCAAAGCCTTACCCAGACATAGGCTAGGAGTAAAAAAAAGTCTTGGAAGAGGACTCTGGTATTTTAAGGCTAATCTGTAATTCTGGTTTTTTTGGGGGGGGTTTCATGGTGCTCTTATGAAGATGTGGAAAAACAACCAGGGTGATATCAGTCCTCCATAAGAAGTTTAAAAAGTTAAAAGAGTGAGGAGATTTAGAAAACTACCCAATACCTTGTAATCTCATTTAGAATACTAGGAAAATGGTTGTGAAATGAGATTTAAACCTCACTGCTAAGTTAATTATACAAAATTTATATCTAGAGAAAAAACATGCTTACATATTTTAATACCGAAAATACTTCCTTAAGATAACACATAAATAATTTTCATTTCAAGGATATGAATATAAAATAAAGTTCAGACAAAGAATATATAAGCCAAAAGAAAATGTTCTTCAAAGCTGTCAATGGCTAATTGTAATTAAAGAGAAGAATGAGTAAAGAAATAAAAAGTCAAAACCCATAAGACTATATGTTATGTTAAAATTTGCTGCCAATTAAATTACATTATAAACACAGGTAAAATTCTCTAAATTAACATAAAGTCTATGTTTAAGAGAATATATATATGTGTGTGTGTGTGTGTGTGTGTGTGTGTGTATCTACATCCAACACATTCTTGCTCTTGGCAGGGCATGACTGACATCCAATGGCCTGGCATCTAGTTGCCCCACTCCTACTACTTTTCCTGTGGTGAATTCCTTTGGATTCCTGCCCCTCCCCAACCTCCATTTCAATTTACAGTAACATTAAACTGAAACAAATAAAAATTCAATTTGGAAGGATTTAATAAGCAACCAGATCAAGTCCCTAATCCTGTAAACAGAGAACAGAGCTAATGATGGTGGTGGTCATTGAAAATTAAGCTTAAGTGCCCATCTGATTTTGTATCATTTTCCACAGCTCCTTATTCATGGAAGGACACAGAGGTAGTTGGGAAAGTTTTAGCACTGTCTTGGGTGTCACCTCCGCAACATATCCCATTTGGAAGATATCACCAGGGCAATCACTGATATATATTGGACTGACTGAACTTGGGTACCAAAGAATACTTCTCTACCTAAAATATCAGCTTCTAAGATATTCTGAAAGTTGCTTGGGACATCCACATTCCATTCCCATACACTGCACATTCTGTAGTCCATTACACCCATAGAGATTTCAGGTAAATATAAGTAATGGGGGCAGCTAGGTGG
>WOXC01006876.1:0-39614 GCA_011680675.1 Gymnobelideus leadbeateri | reverse complement strand
TGCTGAAACTCACTCCTCTCTGCTGCCTTGGAATGCCTGCCTCAGCATTGAGCAGGTGTTCCTAATCCTCCATGGCCCCGGGTTGTCTCCTGGGGGGAAGTTCTTCCTGAGATAGTTTTATCTGGCAATAGTTCCAAGACTGGGCCAGAAGTTTCACCTGACCCTGCCCAACAGCATGATAAAAACATTACAATATAACTTCACAGGACTTTCTCTACAGTCACCCATCTATTTTTCAGCAGGTAACCATACAGATAGTGAACAAATGTTTCCACGACTGGGCAGAGAGCGTCAGGCAGCATGCAGAATATGTATTGGATGGGACTCTCATTGAAATTTAATTGCTCTGGAATACACATACAGCATAGTGATTTATTCTCCTGTGTACCTACTGACCACACAGGTATATTCCCACATATAAGAGAGTGTAAGACCAGTCAAAGACGATGCCATCAGACAAAACAGAATTAGAACTTGCAGTCATGGGATGTAACTGGGAACAAGTCATTTGCAGCTTTCCCTGTCCCAGTTTGGGTAACAGAAGACAGAATGCACACCCCTCAACTCTGGAAGGCTTTCATGGCCATTAATTACACAAACATAGTACTTGCCCTAAATAAGACCCAAGGGTATCCAGGCTATTCACATGTTTGGGAAACCTTATTTGGGAAGGGCCAGAACTGGACTTCGATGTAGGTACAGAGGACTGCATAGGATATGTGTTTCAATCTTGCACGTGTTTAGGGGTCGCTATGCCTTCATGTGGGGCAGAAAGGTTAATATTAGTAGCCAAATGGGGGAACACTATAATGTTACTTGCTCCAATTGCACAATATCTGACTGTATGGGGCACCTTAGCACTCAGGACAAAGTATGTATAATAACAAGACTATAATAACAAGACAATAAACACTATTTGTTCTCACTCCAGTACAGACAGATGGGTGGTACCCCACATCAGCTGAACATACTTTACAGGCTCTACAAAAGAGAGGGATGGGAGTGGGTTTAAGTTAAAGGAAATGGTGCTTTAGATGCATCATAATTTGCATCAACTTGTTGATTTCCCTTATCACCTCTGCTGTTTCCATAGCAATTTCTATGTACATGGTACAAAATCAAGTAGTGCAGGCCCAAGACTTAGCCCATAATGTCTCAACAGGTTTGCCCTAGAAAGCTGCATTAATAATGACTTTTACAGGCTTATTAATAGTCTTAGAGTAAGCATTATCAATGTTGGCGATGAGGTCAAACAATGCTGTTATTATAAACATTTTAAAACTGAGGAAAATAAGGCAGTCAGAAGTCAAGTAACTTGCCAGGTGTCATAAAACTAGAAATTCTCTGATACTAGATATGAACCATGGTCTTTCTGAGTCTAGGACTAGTTATCTATCCAGTACATTCCCTGGCTGACATTAAAACAAATAAATACATGAATAGATAAATACATGAATAGTAAGGATAGGTGTATGTAAGTTAGTTTGATGAAAATTTGGAATTTGACCAACTTATAGATTTTTAAATATATATTTGAGATAACTATATGTTCAATGTTTCATAATTAACAAAACATTTTATATAACATTATATTTTAAATGATTAGCAATTTTTGAGAATCATAAAAAGGCACAAAAATTTAGGCATTCTATAGTATAGCATGTATTTTTAAGTCCTTGTTTTTCTTTGCATAAAGTTTTCATGGCTATTATTATAAATGATTCAGATCAAATATTTTTTCTCTCACATCCAACAGAAAGTCTATTAAAAGCAAGCCTTAACATTATTCACATATTTATTTTGTTTGAATGTCTCCTAATAGTACTCTCTTAGTCATTAATTGGCCTTTAACATATTTTCAATGAGTCATTATGATCTGCCATCTGGTTAGATCAATAAAATATACTCCTGCATGTACTGCACTGTTTTCCTTAAATTTGGATCAACAAAATGTCATTTTAAGCTATAAGAAGAAAGAATAATAAACAGAAATTTAAAATTGGGACCATATGCCCTTTGTAGAGAAGAGAAAATATCTTCCTAAAAATGATACTTCATTGGAGGAAAAAAATAATAGCTCATAATAAACTATATGGTCCTTATTCTTAAATCAGTGCTTGCTAATATCTTAGGTGCTTAAGGCATTTAAGTCTAACTCTGAATTCTCAGTGTCTGAAAATCTCCCAGTAGTTTGTAACTTTATTGTGATACCTGTGATATTTGTGATTATATTGTAGATATTTCTGTACATGTTTTATTTTGCCTAGGCCATAGGCTCATTGATGGTAAGACCGGGTTTTATTTACCTTAGTATCTCTGACAGTGGTTAGAATAGCTCCTGATTTTTGTATTAAGTTGTAAAAAAAAATGTTAACTAAAGAATGATCATTCTTGTAGCAATATTAATTAGCAAAATATCCAGTTAATATTTATTAATTTACTACCTACCTTGTAAGGTTGCTGTAAGGCTTAAATGAGAAAATGTAAAACACCCGTGCCTTCATAAAGTATGGTAATTGATACATTGTAGATATTTTATAAATCCGAATTATAATTATTATTGCTAGTCAAATTGTCCTACTTCATTGTTTCTTACATGTGATGCTCCAGGGTCCATTTCAGGTTCAATTCCTTTGCACACTATGTACCTCATGCCAAGAAAACACTACGAAAAGAAAACAACACTACTGTCTCCTTGAATTACTACCTCCTTTCAAAGACCAACTCAAATATCATCGAATACTTGAGGCTTCTCCTGATAGTACCAGCTTCCAGTATGTTTCCCCTGAAACCTATTATCTTGTATAGGCTTTAAATGTTTATAGATAGAATTCTGTGTCATTTATCTTGATCTGTTTCAGTCTCCTTCAGGGAAAGAATCTGTTTTTATATCTTCATTTAATCCATAGTGCCTAGCACATAGGCATTCATTGCAACTATATAGTGTCTAACACAGGGTTAGCAGTAAATAAATTCTTAGTGATAGATTCTTTTATTAATTGGTATTGGATGCATTATTTCTATAGATTTTGTTTGAATTTTGAAAAAAATATGTGGCTTTTTTCCTTTATGTGTATCAAGATGATTTATCTCATTACTTTTAGACTTTCAGGAATAATGACTATATTGTGACACACTATGGAATGTAATTCCAATCACAAAAGCTGAGATAGCCTCTGATCAGAGTTGTTATAACTCTGGCTCAGAGAGGTTCCAATAGTAACAAGCTTCCAAGGTTAGATTAAGTGACCCATACAGCAATGATGGATCATATGACATACAAAGGACAAAGAATAAAAGTTTAGAAGAGACTTAGAGAATTAACATCAATTGGTTTACTAAATGAATTTTTACATCCAAAATCACAAGTCCTCAAATTTTACAACTCGAGTAAATAAAGACTACAAAAGTGAATTAACTTACCTCCATGTATTAGTTGTATGATTCAAAGTCTGAATTTGAACTAATGAACCCCAAATCCAAACACAGTACCTCTTCCATTGACCAATAATTTCCTTGAGGCTCAGAGAGGAAAAGAGATTTCCCTAAGTTCATAAACACATATAGCAGAGATATAAAGAGATCATTTAATCCATTTCCTTTGAATACCAATCTAATGCTCTTTCTCCTGCCTCAAAATGGCTGCTTCCCCCAAACAACATTCACTTGAACCTATGCAACATTAAATATAAATAGGGTGTGATTTTATCAGAGACCTCCCTATTTTCAGAATTACATCCACCAAGGAAAAGTGATTGCCATTATGCTTATGACTCAGTTCATCAGATAAGTCCTACAGGTTGATCCTGAAACAGAGAAAGCTAATGTCATACATAACAGGTACAGTTCTTCCAATTTCTGAGGTCAATATTATAACACAGCCCTATAGTAAGTGATTCAATATTCCTTTAATAAATAGATGGTTTCTTATTGTGACATGCAGAAGTATATCCTCACAAGAAAAAGAGGATATATTAAAATTAAATGATACTTATCACATACTTTAGACTTATTGGCCAAATATTTAAATAATAATAAATTATGTAAACCAAGGAAATATTCATAATTATAAAACTGAGTCTTGGATTGGATGATTTTTCTGACAATCTAACAGAGATTAATTGGGTATAACATAAGGGCACATTATTTCCCTGCACAATTCAGTCATTTCTATATTCAAATTCAAATTACATTTTAGCTATAGGCCTCAACTTGCAACTTGAGTACTCTAAAGCAAGCTGGATTAGGGTAATCATAATATCCAACTTGATCTGAAGACATATGTAATGATTGGTAATCAAACATGACATAAAATCTTAGTATAATTTACAGAAGGAACAGGTGATGCACAATTATAATTCTAGGGCTAGAACAGAAACACACTATAACACAGACAATTGATGGCAGCTGTACCACTTTTTCTCATTTAGGAGGATTATCATAGACAAATTCTCATTTATTTATTGGAATAGTTACTTTAATACATTTATATTTTGCTGTACTTTTAACATTGAAAGTATTTTTCCCCCACTTTAAGGTAGAAAGGGGGGGGTGATCTTCTTATGTAACACCAATTGTTATTTAAAAAAAAAAAATTTTCTGACTTAAAAAAAGAAACTGAATAAATACAGTCTCACTTTAGGTGATTTATTTTATAAAGCCAAACCCTATGACATTCTGTGTTAAAGCATTATGTGGTCTAATCTCTTGAGACTTTTAATAACATCTTAGCCTATTTGGGAGGCACTTTTCATTCTTGATATTCAAAAACCCCACTTCAAAGTAAAGTGGTGTCATAATAGGATAATTAATTCCAATTAAATAAATTGGAAAAGGCATGGATTTCTAAAAACAAAACATATTTTAAAGTACCTTGTGTCACAGGACTGTATTTTAAAATTTATTTTTGTTTATTTTGTCTCCTGCCACATTACACATAGTGTAACAAAATATATGCTTAGATGCTTCTTGATATCATTTCAAGCAAATATATTTCCATATGACTTACTCTTGTAAAGGAGATTGCCCCCCCTAAGACAATTGTAATTTGTTTGGATAAAGATATGTGAAGAAAACTTTGGATAAAAATTGTAGAGTTTCTATGAATATATGCATTCTCAAATGTGCTATATTTTTCTACTTTTTTATTTGAATAAATGCAGAGACTAATTTAAAGAGGATGCCAAAAATAAATACATGTAGGTTTCTGACCATTGGCAAGGGGATTATGCCTATGTATGTGATCAAAAGGTTCCATTAAGAATCAATTATGAGGTTGTTTTTTTTTTTTTTTTTTACCTTTGCTTTTTCTGGAAAACAGATCTTAGTGTGTCAAAAATTGTGTTGGGAAACCAAAAGCGAGGAGAAGAAAGACAGTGGAACATTGAGGATGCACTTATGTTATAAACTTTCAAGATTCTAATAATGGAAGTTCTTTTGTCAGAAAGTGGTACATTTGGAAGAAAGAAACTTTTTTTGGAGGGGGCAGATAAAGACATTTAAGCATTTTGAGTTTGAGATGTCTGCAGGAACAAATTATGAAATCCCCATTAGAAATGTGGGATATGAAGCACCCACTTTTGAAAAGTGACAGGATGGGGGGGAGTGGAGCCAAGATGGCAACACTTCCAAGGTTCTCCCACTCACACCACTTCCAAACAATGAAAAAAGTGGACTCTGAACAAATCCTGGAGGTCCAGCACCCACAGAATGACACAAAGAAGCTAACCTCCTGCTGAGGACAGCCCAGAAACCCTGCAGAGAGTGGTCAGCCCAGCACAGCACAATGCTCTGGGAGCCAAGTCAAGGCACTTGCGAGCCCTGATTTTTTCCCCAGGGCAGCCGGGCCAGCAGCCAGCTGTAGGGAACCCAGAACACAAGCTGCTGTGGCAATTGCAGAATTATCAACACACATATGCCTAGGACAAAGTGAGAGATTACTGCCCTATGGATTTTGTGACCAGTATTTGGGGAATGCATTGGCTTCTTCTCCTGGGGGCAAGATGCAGCTGAGGAGTGGCAGCACAGGTGCCATTTGGCAGCTTCAGTGGCAGCTTCAGCTCGTGGTCTGTGAACTGTAGGGAGATCCAGCAATCAGTCTGGGGGTTAATCACCCTTGCTTTAATATGCTTGGATCTGGATTGTAATCTGCTGGAGGTCTGGGGTGGCTATCCAACTTGCCAGAGCATGTAGACACTTTACAGAGGCCACCCATTTAATACTTCTGGAAGTTGTGAAGACCTCAATTTTGGGATGAAAGCTCCCCTGTCTGGTGGCAGAGTCCTACGGTGGCAAAGAGCCCAAAAATCAAGTAATTAAGTGGCAACATGACTAGGCAAAGGAAACAAAATAAACAAAAAATTCAATATTAGACTCCTATTTTGGGGGCAAAGAGGATCAAAGCATGGAAGAGGAGGAGATCTGTGAGGTCAGAACTCTTGCACCAAAAGCCCCAAATGAAAATATAAGGGGGTTACAGGATATAGAGGACCTTAAGAAGGTTTTTAAAAACCAAATAAGAGAAGTGGAGGAAAAATTGGGAAGAGAAATGAGAAGGATGCATGAAAAATATGAAATGAGAATCAACAGAATGACTGAGGAAAATAACACCATAAAAAAGTTGACTGACTCAAATAGCAAAGGAGGTTCAAAAGGGCAATGAGGAGAAGAATGCCTTAAGAAGTCAAATTAGCCAGATGGAAAAAGAATCTCAAAAGCTCACTGAGGAGATTCATTCCTTCAGAGTTAGACTGGAGCAAATGGAAGCTAGTGACTTAATGAGAAATCAAGATGCTGTTAAACAGATCCAAACAAATGAAAGAATAAAAGGCAATGTGAAATTTCTCATGGGAAAAACAACTGACCTAGAAAATAGATCCAGGAGAGATAACTTAAAAATTATTGGACAACCTGAAAGCCATGATCAAAAAAAGAATGTAGAAATCACTCTTCAAGAAATTTTGAAGGAAAATTGCCCTGTTATTTTAGACCCAGAGGGGGAAATAGAGGTTGAAAGAATCCACTGATCACCTCCTGGAAAAGATACCAAAAAAGAAAACTCTTAGGAATATTATAAGGAGGTTCCAGAATTCCCAGATCAAGGAGAAAATACTACAAGCATCCAGTTGGAAACAATTTCAATATTGTGGAAACACAATGAGAATAGCACAGGACCTGGCAGCTTCTACACTGAGGGATCAAAGGGCATGGAATATTATATTCCAGAGGACAAAAGAGCTGGAATTAAAACCAAGAATTACCTACCCAGGAAAACTGAGTGTCTTGTTGCAGGGGAAAATGTGGTCATTCAGTGGAATAGAGGACTTTCAAGCATTCTTGAGGAAAAAAAACAGAGTTGAATAGAAAATTTGTCATTCAGACACAAGAATTAAGAGATGCTTGAGAAGGCAATCAGGGAAAAGAAATCAAAAGGAAATTATCAAAATTGAACTATACACTTAACTACATGGAAAAACAATAACTGTCACTGATGATATCTTCCTCATCATGAAAATAATTGAAGAAGGGTATATGGGCATATGAATAGTTATATGAATGTGTGTATATATGTTTACAGTTATACATGGATAGAGGGCACAGGTTGTATTTGTTGGGAAGGGATGATACTTAAGGGGTGAAGTTAAGAGGTGAGAGAGGAAAGTGGCAAGAGAAGATGGGGAGAGAGTGTAGGGTAAACTATCTCATGTAAAAGAGGCAAGGGGAAGTAGTTGCAGGGGATGGGAAGAACAGGAAGGCAAAAAGGTGAAACCATATTCTCATTGAATTTGGCTCAGGGAGAGAATGACATACATACTAAATGGGATATCTCACCCTGCAGGAGAGTAGTAGGAAGGGGGACGAGAGGGGGGATGATGGAAGGTAGGGCATTCTGGGGGGAGGGGAAGTTTGAAGTACCGACTTTTGAAGAGGGACAGGATCAAAGTACAGAATGGACAAGGTAGGGGCTGGGATGGGTGGGAGGGAAATATAAGCAGTCTTTTACAATACATCTACTATGGTATTGTTTTGCATAGCTATATATGTACAACACATACTGAATTGCTTATCTTCCCAGAGGGAATGGGTGACAAGGGAGGAAGGGAGTGTATCTGAAATTCGAATTGTTAAAATTAAATCTTTCAAATGTATATAATACTATTATTAATATTGTTTTGCATGTAATTGGGAGATAAGATGTGCAGGCATTGGGGTACAGAGACTCACCTTTCCCTAATGGTAAAGTCGAAGGGGGTATGGGAGAAGATATGAGAGGGAGCAGATTGGATGAGGGGATAACTTGTGGGACTGCTATTCTGGGGTGGTGGGTAGGGGAAAAATGGGGAAAAATTGTAACTCAAAATCCGGCTGAAATGAATGATGTAAACCAGAAGTTAATAAAGCATTTGTTAAGATAAAAAAAAAAAAGAAAAGGGACAGAATCAAAGTAGAAAAAAGAACAAGTGTGAGGTGAGATAGGAGCGAGGGAAATATAATCAGTTTTGTACAATATATCTAATATGGTAATGATTTGCATTAACTAAACACGTACAACCTATATTGCATTGCTTATCTTCCCAGTAAGAATGGGTGACAAGAGAAGAAGGGAATGGATACGGAATTCTAAGTTTTAAAACCAAATGTTTAAAATATATATGTATTATTACTATGATGACAAGTCACAGTAAGGCTTCAGTGGCAGAAAAGGACAGTAATATTAATACTATTTTACACGTAATTGTGAAATAAGATGTACAGACACCGGGGCATAGTGATCCACCATGCCCTACTGGAAAACTCCAAGATGGTATGGGAGAGAGAAAATTGGAGGAGGGGATATTCTATGGGACCACTATTTTGGGGTGGTGGGTAGGGGCAAATGGGGAGAAAATTTTTAACTCCAAATGTGGTGGAAATGAATGATGTAACCCAGCAGTTAATAAAGGCTTAAGAAAAAAAGAAATGTGGGATATGGGGGTTAAGACTTGATTCCTATTAAATTAATGGGTTCATAAAAAGCATAGAGAGAGACAAGATATGGTCTAGTGGAGAACCTTGACATGAATAACAAAATAGTCAAGGAAACAGAGTAAAATGATGAAAAGTGTGAGAAACAAAAAGTGAGTAGTGTAAAAAATATTATTTAGAAGAGAAAAATAAGTAGGAGAAAATGGTGGTCAATAATATAAAATGCAAGAATCTTTTTTTAGAAGCATAAGAACAATTAGATTTAAATGAAAATATTTTCAATTGTAACAAGTATTGATAACAATGTAATAAATTTAAAGATCCAAATGGATATTAGAAGTCATTAAAAGGTAGGGCCAAGCCAAGATGGCAAAATAATGTGGGATCTTGTCTGAGCTTTCAAAAATAATGCCTCAAAATGAGTTATGGAATTCAAAAGCAAGAAAAAAGATGGGGTAAAATGATTTTTTTAGCCCAACACAACTTAAAAAGTCAGTAGAAAATATTAGCCTCACTGAGGTGAATGTGAAGCACAGTGAAGGCAGTTCCAAGATAACTTTGTACACAGTAACAGCAACATTGAATGATGTTCAGTTGTGAATTACTTTCTGTTCTCAACAATACAATAATCCAAGGAAATTCCAGAGGAAATGATGAAAAGTAAAATCCACCTCCACAAAAGGAAAAAAAAAACTGTTGCAATGAATCTGAAGTCACATAGAAGCATATCTTTATCTTTCCCTTTTGTTGTTATATTGATCTGTGATTTCTTTAAAAAACATGACTAATATGAAAATATGTATTGTGTGACTGGACATGCATAACTTATATAAAATTGTGCACCATCTAAGGGAGGCAATAGGGGAGGAAGGAAGGGAGAGAATTTGGAAATCAAAATTAAAAAAAAAGTTTAAAATGTTAAACATAGTTTTCCATGCATTTGGGAAATATAAAATATTATTAAAAATCAAAAGGTCAATGAGCACGAACACATAAGTAATGACTAGCCATGTAACCTTGAGAAAGTTACTTAACCCCAATTGCTTAAAAAAAAAATCAAAAGGTCATTAAATGTAAACCTTTCCCATTACAGTCTATAAAATGAGCTCTCAAAAGGAGGAAGAGCTTGATACAGGAACACAGGTAGAATCAGGCTTTGAACCCACCTTTGAAAACTGTTGCCAATATTTTTTTAATCTTAGACACTGCTTCAGATACCACACTGCAATGAATTAATGAGTATTATGAGAGATGGAGATGGAAGAATTAAGTATGAAAACTTCCTTCTAAGAAATTGACTAACAAAAGAATAAGAGCAATAATATGGTAATATAAGTGAATGGTACTTTCTAAAGAAGAGTGAAGATTTTGTTGTTTTCAAAGTAGAGGATATGTATGAAGGCATTAGGAAAAGAAAGATTAAAGAACAATGGTTTAGACATTAGTGAAATAAAGGGAATAACTCAAGTTTCATTTTGTATTAAAAACCAGAAAGATATAGAATCAAGGCTACGTGGAGAAGGACTGATGAAATGATATATTAACTCTGCTCAAGAAATTTACGTTAAAATTAAGTAAGGTCATATTTTTAAGTTACTTGTACAAATCATTGGGACTAGGGTGGTAATTTTTTTGATATACAGAAATCTTAATTAAGGAAATTCAATCTACTCTCTCAAATCTGCCACCTTTTTTCAACATAGATTCTTAGAGAATTTTAACAATTAGATGGTCACTTTCTGTGAGTAATAGAACTTGAACCCTAAATCTTCCTTGTTGTATCTCTATTTCTATACCTATCTAAATTTATTATTTTTTATTTTATGTTTATTTTAGTTTGCAACATTCATTTCCAAAAGATTTTGAGTTACAAAATTTCTCCCCAACCTTCCCCTACCCACAACCCCAGAACAGATATCTCACTGAATAAACAGTCACCCAATCTGCTCTCTCCTATATCCTCCCCCATTCCCCCTCCAACTATCCAGTAGGACAAAATGGATCTCCACACTCCTGTGTCTGTATATCTTATTTCCTACTGCATGCAAAATTATATCTATATCTATATCTATCTGTGTGTGTGTACTTTTTTTAAACATTTGATTTTAAATCTTTGAGTTCCGGATTCTTTCCATTCTTCCTGCATAACCCACCCTTACTGGAAAGATAATCAATTCAATATATGTTGTACATGAATAGTTACAGCTAACATTTCCATAGTGGATATATTGTGATTGACTGACTTTATTTCCCTCCATTCTATCCTGCTCCCATATTGTTCTACATTCTACTTTGGGCCTGTCCCTTTTCAGAACTGTGCGGTTCTTACTACCCTCTCCTCCCAATCTGCCCTCCCTTCTATCATGCCCCACTTATCCACTTGCACTCTACTTTCCTGTAGCATAAGATAGGCAATTGCTTGTGTATGTTATTTCCTCTTTAAGCCAAATTCAGTGAGAGTAAATTTGACACATTCTCTTTTGCCTTCCTGTTCTTCCCCATAATTGTAACAGTTTTCCCTTGACACATTTATATGAGATAATTTACCCTATTCTGGCTCTCCCTGCCTCCTCTCATTATATGACAGTCACCTCTTAATTTTATTTTTAAAATATCATTCCTTCCTATTCAATTGATCCTGTGCCCTCTGTCTATGTTCACCTGTATACATATAGACAAACAGTCACTTATATATTCATATGCACATATACTTTCCTATATATACTTATATATGTATGTATACATATGTATGTATATATGCCCTCTGGTTCTAAAATATCAGGGCAATTCTCCTTGAGAATTTCTTGCAGCATGATTTCTAGTTTCCTGTTTTGTTCATGGCTTTCAGCATCTCAAATATTTTTAAATTATCTCTCCTGGATATATTTACGAGGTCAGTGGGTTTTCCAAGGAGATATTTCACATTGCCTTATATTTTTTCATTTGTTTGTATCTGATTTATAGTATATAGATTTCTCATAAAGTTACTGGCTCCCATGTGCTCCAGTCTAATTCCGAAGGAATTATTCTCTTCAGTGAGCTTCTGAAATTCTTTTTCTATCTGACAAATTCTGATTTTTAAGGCATTCTTGTTTTCATTGGCTTTTTGGGGTCTCTTTAGCCATTTGTTATTTTCTTCAGTCAGGTATTGACTGTCTTTTCATGATTTTATTTTATCATTTTTATTTTATCATTTTATTTTATATTTATTTTATTTTATCATTTTCATTTATCTTCCAAATTTTTCCTCCACTTCCCTTGCTTTATTTTCAGAATATTTCCTTTTTCTTCCCCAAATGCTTTAACTTACTTTATTCATTTCCGTCAGATTTTGAGTTACAATTTTTCCCCATTTTCCCCATACCCAAGTCCCCAGAATAGCAGGCCCACAAGATATTCCCTCATCCAATCTGCTCTCTCCCATATCTTCTCCCATACCTCTTTCAACTTTTCCAATAGGGCAAGGTTAATCTCTGTGCCCCAAGGCCTGCACATCTTATTTCCCAATTACATGCAAAAGAGTATTAATAATAGTATTTATATATATTTGAAACGTTTAATTTTAAAACTTCGAATCCCAGATCCATTCCCTTTGTCCCATGTTAGACACTCCCCCTGGGAAGATAAGCAATTCAGTATATGTTGTATATTTATAGCTATAGAAAACATTACCATAGTAGATATATTGTAAAAGACTACCTATATTTCCCTCCCACCCATCCCACCCCCCACCTGGTCCATTCCCTACTTTGATCATGTCCCTCTTCAAAAGTAGGTGCCTCAAACCTCCCCTCCTCCCAGCATGCCTTCCACTCCATCCTCTCCCCCCTTACTCCCCTCCCCCCTACTCTTCTGCAGGGTGAGATATCCCAATTAGTTTGTATGTCATTCTCTCCCTGAGCCAAATTCAATGAGAATATGATTTGCCTTTTTGCCTTCCTGTTCTTCCCCTCCAGTATAACCACTTCCCCTTGCCTCTTTTAAATGAGACAGTTTACCCCTCCCTGTCTTTCCCCATCTCCTCTTGCCACATTCCTCTCTCACCTCTTAACTTCACCCAGTGTCATCCCTTCCCACCAAATTCAACCTGTGCCCTCTATCCATGTATACCTGTAAACATATATACAAACATTCACATATGTATTCACATTCCCATATACCCTTCTTCAATTATTTTCATAATGAGAAAGGTTTCATCAGTCATAGTTATTGTTTTGCCATGTAGGGATGTAAATAGTTCAACTTGGATAAGTTCCTTTTGATTTCTTTTCCCTGTTTACCTTCTCACATATCTCTTGGTTCTTATGTCTGAATATCAAATTTTCTATTCGACTCTTTTTTTTTTCCTCAAGAATGCTTGAAAGTCCTCTATTCCACTGAATGACCATATTTTTCCCCTGCAACAAGATACTCAGTTTTTCTGGGTAGGTAATTCTAGGTTTGATCCCAGGTCCTCTGCCTTCTGGAATATTATTTTCAATGCCCTTCAATCCCTCAGTGTAGAAGCTGCCAGTTCCTGTGCTATTCTTATTGCGTTTCCACAATATTGAAATTGTTTCTTCCTGGCTTCTTGTAGTATTTTCTCCTTTATCTGGGAATTCTGGGACCTGGGTATAATATTCCTAGAAGTTTTCTTTTTGGGATATTTTTCAGGAGGTGATCAGTGGATTCTTTCAACCTCTATTTCCCACTCTGGCTCTAAAACATCAGGGCAATTTTTGTTAAGAATTTCTTGAAGGATGATTTCTAGGTTCTTTCTTTGGACATGGCTTTCAGGTAATCCAATAATTTTAAAATTATCTCTCCTGGATATATTTTTCAGGTCAGGGTTTTTCCCATGAGATATTTCACATTGACTTTGATTCTTTCAACTGCTTGGATCTGTTTAACATCATCTTGATTTCTCATAAAGTTACTAACTTCCATTTGCTCCATCTAATTCTGAAGGAATGAGTCTCCTCAGTGAGCTTTTGAGATTCTGTTTCCATGTGGCAAAGCCAGCTTTTTAAGGCACTGCCATTTTGAGCCACTTTTACCACTTCAGTTATTCTATTTTTTTAATATATTATTTTCCTCAGTCAGGCTGTTGACTCTCATTTCATACTTTTCCTGCATCCTTCTCATTTCTTTTCCCAATTTTTCCTCCACTTCTCTTATTTGGTTTTTAAAATCCTTCTTAAGGTCCTCCATGGCCTGGAAACCGCTCATATTTTCATTTGGGGCTTTTGGTGCAGGATTTCTGACCTCACAGTCCTCCTCCTGTTCCATGCTTTGATCCTTTTTGCCCCCAAGGTAGGAGTCTAATGTTGCATTTTTCTCTTTATTTTGTTTCCTTTGCCTAGGCTTTTTGCCACATAATTACTTGACTTTTGGGGTTGTTGCCCCATAGGACTCAGCCACCAGAAAGTGGAGCTTCTGTCCCAAACATTGGGGTCTTCTCAACTGCCAGAGGTATTAGTTGGGTGCCCGCCCTGAAGCCCCCAAGCTGTACACATGCCCCATGACCTCCACCCCAGAGAGCAATCCAGATCTTTGGAGGTTAAAGCAAGAGTGATTACACCCCAGACTGATTGCAGGATCCCACTACAGTCTGCAGGAGAGGAGCTGAAGCTGCAACTGAAGCTGCAACATGGTGGCTGTGTGGTGTCTCCTCAGCCACTTCTAGCCTCAAGTAGAAGAAGCTGCCATGCTGCCAAATACTGGTCCCAAAATACATAGGGCACTAACCTCTCATTTTGTGTTGGAAATTCTGGAAAAGCCACGGCTGCTGGTGTTCTGGGTGCCTCCAGGTAGCTGCTGCCCTGGCTACCCTGGAGCTAAAACCTGTGACTCTTGGGGTCCTGGGCTCGGCTACCAGAGGGCTGTGCTGTTGGCTCCTAGAGCACTGAGCTGGCCACTTCCTGCTGGGCTGCTGGGCTGTCCTCTGTGGTGGGCTAGCTTCTCTGTGTCATTTTGTGTGTTCTGGAGCTCCAGAGCTCATTCAGAGTCCCCATTTTACATAATTTTGAAGTGGTATGGGCTGGAGTACTGTGGAAGTTCTGTTTCTACTCTGCCATCTTCGCTCTGCCCCCCCCCCAATATTTCTTCAGCTACTCTATGGCCTGTAACCATTTCATATTTTCCTTTGAAGCTTTTGGTGCAGGAGTTCTGACTTCATTGTCTTCCTCCCATTCCATGCTTTGATCCTTTTTTTCTCCCCAAAAAGGAATCTAATATTTGACTGCTAAGCTTGCTTTACTTCCTTTCCTTGCTCTTGTTGCCACTAAATTAATTCACTTTTGAGCTTTTTGCCACAGTAGAGCTCTGCTTCCAGAGAGGAGAGCTTTGTTGCAATTTGCTTGGGTTTTCTCAGCTGCTGCATCTGTTAGTTTGCCACCTTCTTTGAAGCCTCCACAAGTTCTGGCAACTGGTCACATACCCCATGTCCTCTACCCTAGACAGCAATCCAGATCCAAGCAGTTTAAAACAAGATCAATTACCCCTCAGACTGGTTGCTTGGTCCCCCTATGATCTTCCGGCCAGGAGCTTGGAAGCAACCACATAGCAGTGCCTGTATTGCCATAGTTCCACTGCTACTTCTTGCCTTCTTGCCCAGGGGAAAGAGGCTGGACTGCCCTCACAGTTCCCCTGTTCCCACAAAGTCCACACTGACCTGCTAATTTACCTTTTACATTTATGGATTTATAATTCTGGAAACCACCACAGCTCTTGGTGATCTACTCTCCTGAGGTCTGCTCAGTCTGACCTCCACTCCCTGCAAGCTGAGATGGACCCTTTTTGCCAGTCTGCTGGGCTGCCTTCAGTGGAAGATTTGTTTCTCCATGTTATTCTGTGGGGTTGTGCAACTCTATAGTTTCTTTTGAGTCATATTTTATAGGTATTTGACATGGTTGTGGGTGAGCTCACATAGTTCTCTTGGTTCTATCTTGTCACTGGCCCAAGCTCCAGGCCACCTTTCACCAATCTAGAGGGAAGTTAACAACTCAAAGCCCCCTGCCTCCACTTCTGTTCTCTATATCTATCTATATCCATATCATTATCTATGCCAATGTCTATGCCAATATTTATCCATCTATCTAAAATAAAATCTAGAACTTTATTATCTATATTAGGAACTACATCCATGTCATGTATATCTATAGGTGTCTCTCAATTTGGATGTAGTACAACCTTCTTATTATGTAAAAAGTATAAAGGGATATTAGTCAGCAGGAAATAAATTAACCAAGGTCCTCTGGGTTACATGAACAATAAAAAGGAGGACTGTATATTTTCCCTGATCTCCATGGTCTCCTGAACCTCTCCAAAACAGAATTTTGTGCTAAAGATTAAGCAATTCCAATCCAATCGATTACATAGTATAGGAGATCTAAAAGTCTAAAGAAAGTAAAAAATAAAACAAGAGAGTGAAGAGCTCTTTACTGAAATCATTCAACAACCCTCTCCCATACTCTTATATCCTAGATATAAATGGGAAAACTGCACTAGCAGCTCAAAGGATAAATCAATTTACAGCAAAACCCACCCCCATATCCATATCTTCAACTTTTAAGTGCTCAAGAACACGTGAAATCTAGGCTAGGAAAATTTGCTTTGTCTGTAACAGACAGCAAAATAGCTACAGTCCTCAAGAAGCTAAAGCCTGCCACGGCTCACAATCCAGCACAGCCTGTATCTAGGTTAGACAATATTTAACAAAAGATCAGCAAAGCTCTAACCTGCCAGTGGTGGGTGCTGAATTAAGGGATAGAAGGAACAAGAGTGGCCACCATAATAGTATGGTCTGTATGGGGAGGGGTTGTGAAGCATTCTGCGAAGCCTGACAGAAAGAATGAGACCTAGCTGGGGCAAGTTGTGAATATTCAAGTGTCAGGCCTGAGACCTAGGTTGGCAAACTCTGAACTAAACAGTGTGGAAGGTGTATTGTTAAGATATTTTTGTTTAATGGAAGATCTTTCCTATACATTAATACGTTCATGTGAGCTGCTTGGGTAACATATAGGAAACCTGAGTCACATGAGCCTGTGGTGGGAGGAACTTGCTTAATAGGTTGAGCAAGAAGGGTAGAGTAGGAAGGGTGAAATAGAACCCAGAGGAAGTTGATCAGAGCAATTAGAGCTGAGGGAGAGAGAGGAAGCAGACAGCTGTGCTTGTTTGTAGGATACTCCTATCAGGGGGAAGGCTTGTGGATGGTGGTGCCCCCCACATTATTATAATGCATAGATTTCTTCGTTGTTACTCTGGATTTGGCTTTTTGGTGTTGGGATTCAGCTTTTTGGTGTTTGAACAAATGTTTTAGGTTTGTCTTCCATGTGAAGAGTCTGTTATACTGTGCGATTCAGAATTAGGCCAGCATATTTATAGGTGCTGTGACTATTCTATTCGTGCGACAGAAAGAAGTTGAGTTGGTTTTTGCTCTGCTACTAAGGAAGCCATAATCGGAGAGGAAGGAGTCAGAATGTTAGTCAAAGGAAAATAAGAAGAAAAAATGAAATTACCAAAGATTTCAATAAGAAGAAAACTCAAAAGCCTTGAACATAAACAGATAAAAAAGGAGACAATAGTACCCACAGAGAGAAATGCAACATCTAAATCTAGAAAGTAGGTCTAGTCATCTACAAATAAATACTGCAAAACAAAAATGATCCATCACTTGATGGGACAAGGGATGTTCTGGAATTTTAGAATATAGAATGGGGTGACAATATCCCTAAGTGTTTAAAGAGAGAAATGAGAAATATGAGAACAGAATCTATGAATTGCCCATCAAAATTAAACATCAGCATAGGAAATACTAGAATCTGCATTGACAAATTTCACCAAAGAAACAGAAACAGAATAATGGATTAAGAATGAAAATATGCGTAAATACAAAATCTAATAGAAGATAAGCAAATAACAACAACAACAACAACAATAATAATATAAAATATATGAAGGGGTTGAGTCAAAATGGAGAAGTAGAAACAGGACTTCCTTGAGGCGCCAGCTTCCATCTTCTCCTATTCATGTAAAAAATTACTCTAGACAAACTTTGGAGCTACAGAACACATGAAACAACAGAGAGAAGCTAACCTCCCCCTGAAGACAGCTGAGCAGGCCAGTAGGAAGGGGCCAGCACAGCACTCTGGGAGCCAAGCCTAACCCCACCAGAGGCAGAGGTTTTAGCCTCATGGTGGCCTGACCAGCCACATACTGGAGGGGCTTCATATCACCAGTAGCTGCGGGGGTGTCCATAATTATCAACCTAAAGAGGCCAAAGAAAAAGTGAGAAGTCGTTGTAGACTTTGAGGGAACAGGGAATTTGGGAATCTTGTTCCTGGGGCAAGAAGCAGCTGAGGCTACAGCTGAGGTCACATGGCTGCTTCAGAGCTCCTGGTCTGCAGATTGGAGAGGAAAAAAGAGACCAGTGGGTTGGGTAATTGCTCTTGTTTAACCTTCTTGTATCTGGATTGCTGTTTATGGTGGAGGTCATGGGGTCAATGACCAGTGTGCCAGAGCTTGTAGAGGCTTCCAAGATGTCAGGCAACTAAAAGCTCCACCAGCTGAGAAAAACCTAGTGATCTGGGATGAAGGTCCCCTTTCTGGTAGCATAGTTCTCCTGTGGCAAAAAGCTCAAAAGTCAAGTACTTGAGTGGCAACAAGAGCAACCAAATGAAGCAAAGCAAACAGAGCAATCCAACATTAGACTCCCAATTTGGGGAGAAAAAGTATAAAAGAATGGAACAGGAGGAAGACAGCAAAGTCAGAACTCATGTACCCAAAGTTTCCAAGAAAAATACGTGCTTGTTACAGGCCATAGAGCAGATTAAAAAGATTTTGATGACCAAATAAGAGAAGTGGAGGAAAAACTGGGAAGAAAAATGAGAATGATGCAATAAAATTATGAAATGAGAATCAACAACTTGACTGAAGAAAATAACACCTTCAAAAATAGACTAACTCAAATGGCAAGATAGGCTCAAAAAGGAAATGAGGAGAAAAAGACCTTAAAAAGCCTAATATGCTAGATGGAAAATAATCTCAAAAGGTCACTGAAGAGAATAATTCCTTCAGAATTAGATTGGAGCAAATGGAACCTAGTGATATTATAAGAAATCAAGATACAATTAAAGAGATCAAAACAAATGAAAAAAATCGAAGGCAATATGAACTATCTCACTGGGAAAACTACTGACCTGGAAAATACATCCAGTAGAGATAACTTTAAAAATTGAACTTCCTGAAATCTATGAACAAAAGAAGAAACTAGAAATCATCCTTCAAGAAATTCTTAAGGAGAATTGTCCTGATGTTTCAAAACCAAAGGGCAAAATAGAGTTTGAAAGAATCCACTGATCACCTCCAGAAAATATCCCCAAAAGAAAACTCCTTGGAATATTTTAATAAGGTCCCAGAGTTCCCAGATCAAGGAGAAACTATTACAAGAAGCCAGGAAGAAACAATTTGAATATTGTGGGAACATAATCAGCATAACACAGGATCTGGCAGCTTCTATGCTGAGGGATGAAAGGGATTGTAATATGATATTCCAGAGGTCAAAGGAGCTGGGATTAAAACTGAAAATCACCTACCCAGCAAAAGTGAATATCATGTTTCAGGGGAAAATATGGTCATTCAGAGGAACAGAGGATTTTCAAGCATTATTGATAAAAAACAGAGTTAAATAGAAATTTTGATATTCAGATTCAAGAAGCAAGAGAATAATGAGGCAGTAAGCAGGGAAAATAAATCATAATGAGGTTATCAAAGTGGAACTAGTTATATTCCTACATGGAAAATGCTAATTATAAATTATGAAGTTTTTCTCAGTATGATGATAGTTGAAGGGAATATATATATATATATATACATATATATATATACATATATACATATATATGTGTGTGTGTTTGTGTGTGTGTGCGTGTGTGTCTGTGTCTGTGTGTGTTTCTATGTGTCTGTGTGTATGTATGTATGTATACATATGCATATATATGTCCATATAGGAAGATATATAAGCATATGAATACATATGTGAGTGTGTGTATATATGTGTACAGGTATACATACACAGAGGGCACAGGACCAATTTAATAGGAATGTATGATACTTAAAAGGTGATATTAAATTTGAGAGGAATATAATGAGAGGAGATGGGGAGAGACAGAATGGGGTAAATTATCTAATATAGAAGAGGCAAGCTAAAACTATTATAATGGAGGGGAAGAACAGGAAGACAAAAGAGAATAAGTCAACTTTATTCTCATTGAATTTGGCTTAGGGAGGTAATGGCATACACACTAAATAAGGTATCTCACCCTACAGGAGAATAAGGGGGGAAAGGGATGAGAGGGGGTATAATGGAAGGGAAGGCAGGCTGGGGGAAAGGGAAGTTGGAAGCACCCACTTTTGAAAAGGGACAGGATAAAAGTAGAGAATAAAACAAGTGGGGGTGGTATGGGATGGAGGGAAATATAGTCAATCTTTCACATTATATACAATGTGGAAATGTTTTGCATAGCTACACATGTACAACCTATATTGAATTGCTTATCTTCCCAATAAGGCTGGGTGGCAAGGGAGGAAGGGAAAGAATATGGAATTCAAAATTTTAAAATCAAATGTTTAAATGTAGATTTATTATTATTATTATTATTATCATTGTTATTATTATTATTATTATTATTATTTTACATGTAACTGGGAATGAGATATACAGGCACTGGGGCATAGATATTCACTGTGACATACTGGAAAGTCAAAGGGATTATGGAGAAAGATATGGGAGAGAGCTGATTGGGGGAGGGAATATTCAGTGGGATTGATGTTTTTGGATGGTGAATAGGGAAAAGTGGGGAGAAAATTTGTAACTCAAAATCTTGTGGAAATGAAATATGTAAAAACAAAATTAAAAAATTGGAAAAAAAGACCCATCTAGGATTCATATTATTGAGGCACACATAAGATGTTAGATACTATGTGGGCTCATTTAATTAGATATGTGTTTTTAATTTTTTTAGCCTTTCAAATTGTAAATTAATGGTACACAGTGGTTTTAAATGTTGTGATGCCGAATAACGTTGGATAATTTAACCCCTAAATGTTTTCTTTCTAATTAAAACAAAGGAAAACTTGTAAAAAAAAATTAAAATATATTCTCATTATCTATATACTTGCTAAGCAGGTTGGAGAGTGGGGTGGAATCCAAGTCTACATGCTCCTAAGCAAATAGTGGTTAAATTTTAGAATTCAATGGAAAAATAGCAAATTCTGTAAGCCATTACAAAAAAATGAAATACAAAGTAACCAAAACTTTCAAATAATATGAGACCATTTTGAGGCCTCCAGAAATAATGAGATGATAAAATAATATGTTCCTAAGAGTATTAGAACTCAACATGCTGCACAGTTTGAGCTATGCTACAAATCTGAGCCAAACCATACTGAACAGAAGATGAACATTAAAAATTTTAAAAAGGGTTTGAAATATTTTGGAAAAAAAAAACAGAAATTAAACTATTTGCCTTTTGAACAGCCCAAACCATAGAAATTTAAGAGAAGAGAGTGAATGTAGCAGTCAAGACAGTTTAACAGCAGTAAAATGAAAGAGAGTGGGGAGAGACAGAGAGACAGAGGGAGAGAGATATAGAGGGAGACAGAGAAGTAAGAGTCTACACAATGAGACAGGGGTGAAGGTGGAAATCTAATAGAAATGACAGGTAAAAGTTGGACTTGGGACATTATGGATATGACCTAGCAATACTTTGTCCAAAAATGAGTATTTTGTGGTTTAAAAAAAAAAAAACAGATAGAGTGGCATATGAAAGAGGGAAGAAAATTGGGAAATAAAGGGTCACGAGTGGCGTTTGGGGGTCAACAGAGGGAAAAGTGATCTCTGTGATCTCAGAAAGCAAAAAAAAAAACTTATAGGGGACTAGGTAATGAGGAGAGGGGAAAGACTGAAATAGGAGAAGAGGGGGAAAATGTTACTTTGGAGTTTGGAAAAGTTTTACTGATGAATAATCTCATGGGTAGCAGGAGATGAGGAACTTATTCTAGAGGGCTGTGAGATTTGGTGCATAAAAATCCTACTACTCCTGGGAGCAAAAAAATTGGGATCTCTGGTGGCAAATGACACCTCAAAGAGAGGTGGAAGAAATATCCTTTCTTTTTCCTAAGAGAGGAGAAACAAACACCTAATTTTAAAAACCACCAATGAAAGGAGTAATTGAAATGGAAGAAAAGAAGAGGAGAATTTACCTGACTGCAAAGAAAACAAAAGGATAAAAAACATACACACATATGCATGTATGTATTTATATATGCATGTATGTATTTACGTATGTATGCATATGTGTTTTTGTATTTTATGTGTGAGTTCATATGTGTATATGTGTGTGTATAATCATATAAAATCTAGAGAGAGGAATTTAAAATAAAACTTTAAAAGAAAATGGGTAACAAATGAAAAAGGGAATTATAGGAAAAGAGAAGAGAGCCAGTGGATACATGGTCAATTTAAGGCAATAGTAAAGAAATTAAAGACAATAGTACTACATTTGCAGCATAATACAAGACTAAAATCATTAATAAAAATTAGAGATAGAAGAAAATACAAACCTAATGCTTATATCTTCTAATGAATGTATTAAACCATTCAATAATTTTAAAAGAGTAATGGATTGGATAAGAAACAAAGCCCTATAAGCTCTTGCTTATAAAACCCATTTAAGAAACAAAGATATAGATTTAAACAAAATAAAATTGAAGTGATGAAACAAAGATTTTTATGTATCTAGTTAATTCAAAAACCAGGAGCTGCCCATGTGCTATTGAAAAAGCTAAAAAAAATAAATTGAAAATGGATAAGCAAGGTGATTATAACATGATAAATGGAACCATAAAAACAAATAAATATACTCAAACTATCTTAGCATACAAATTCTTAAAGGAAACATTATCTGAATTTCAATAAGACAAAGACAGTGACACAATAGAGACAGGAGACATCAACATCCCTTTATCAGTTTTGTATCAGCTAAATAGAAAGAAAAACAAAAGCAAAAATACAGAATTGAAAAAAAAAATTCTGGGAGGACTAGAGTTAAGTTATTCCATCTTCTAAAGGAAGATTTACAATAGAGAACTTTTAAAATTTGCAAAAGAGGTATGACAATTATTTGACAAACAAATGTAAAAGAGACAGAAATAAGCAATATGACTCTCATTTTTATAAGGCAATAAAAATAAAAATTGGGTCAGGGATCACCAAATGAATATATATATATATATATATATATATATATATATATATATATATATATACCTAAATGAAAACTTAAAAATGAAATACAATAAAATAGTTGGTTCAAAGAATAAATTGTAGAAAAAAAATTATCAACTATGTAAAAGGAAATTATTATGAAAAACATGAAATTTCATAGAATGTATCTAAATCAGCTCATGCTATAGCACACACATATCTATCTATCTATCTAGCTGCAAGTTTGCATGTATTGCATGCATTTATATGTATATACATATATATTCACAATCATGCATTAACAAAAGCAAGAGATTTATTGATCATATTTAAAATAGAGAATAAACAATTGAATGATGCTAAAGTAAGCACAAATATGAGATAATAAGAATTATATGAGAAATAGATTAATTATAAAAACACAGAAATGTTGAAGTTAAAATATTTTAGGTCAATATACTTAATAAACAATTTAGCAGATCAAATTAAATAAATATAGCAGAAAATAAAATGAACAAAATAGAAAATGAGCAAGGAGAAGTCACATTAAAACAAGAAGAAACAAAAAGAATAATCAGAACACATTATTCACAGTTATATACTGAGAACAAAAAAATATAGAAATGTTTTATTTAAATATGACCCAAATTATTAGTTTACCAGATAGTATATTTAAATAATCTTATTTCAAAAAAGAAAAAAAAATCTTGCTATAAAGAGAAAATTGGTGGGGGGGGAGAACTCTATCAAATATTTAAAGGACAGTTAGTACTCATACTTCACAAATGATTGCCAAAAATAGAGAAAGAACCTTATCTGAATCTTCATAAGATAAATATAATATATTTGGGAAAAATAAAACACAGAACAAAATCTATAAACTAATATCATTAATGAATATTAACACAGAAATTTTAAACAAAATCCTATCATATGTAACCAAGATATATTAAAGAAACAATTCATTATTTCCATTTGAGATTTATAAAAAGATGGAAAGGATGGTTAAACATTATTTGAACATTAGTTTTACATTAATCAACACAATTAATGATATTTAAATATTAAGTCAACAGGTACAGAAAAATAACTTTGACAAAGCAATATAGGACACATAATAATAAATACAATCAATAGGACTAACTAAAATGTAAGAGAAAAGGAATCTATTTTACTTAATGAGAAGAAAAAATAGGGAAGAAGTGTTATAATTGAAATGTTTATCTAAAATCAAGAGCTAATTTAATATTCTATACATACAAACAGACATACATATATACACTGAAGCAAGGATGTTTATTCTCCATGCTATTATGCAATATAGTTCTATAATTACTAGGAATAGCAATAAGACAAGAGAAGTAAATTAAATGATAAGTTTAGGGAAAAAATGAGATAACACTAAAACTGTTTGCTTGTGATATAATGATTTACTTTGAAAATGCTAAATGATCCACAAAGATATGAATTAAGACAATAGTTTCAGCAAAATTACAGTCTAGAAAACAATCCTCAAAAAACAATTCTATATCTATATAATAATAACAGAAAGCAGAAATAACAGCAGACATTTAATGTAAAAGATTCATTCCCTCCCACAAGTAAACTCAACATCCATGGGAGGAGTAAGTTTAAAATTAGATCACTATAGTAGTGAAGCATATGTGAAAGAAAGAAATACATGATGAGTTTTTAATAACATCCTGCTCTTGAAATCCTTCTCTTTGTGTAGAGACTTCATGAAGAACTCTTGCTTCTGTTTATCCCTTTTTCTTCAACAGGATGAATGGAATCACATGGGCAATGTCTTGACTTACATGTGAATTGGATTTAAGTGAGTTTCGGTTGTACAAAGTCATTATCTCTTTCTCTCAGAGTCACTGATTTTTCAATGCATTAATCAATTGTATTGACTTTTTTTTAATAAATACTATTTATCTTATAGGATGACTCTGAGAATAGAAGAGAAAGGGGATGAAGGATGCCTGGGAAAATTATGGTTAATAAAAATAAAAAACAGGAAATAAAATAAACAAGAAAATTTTAAAAGAAATAAAGAAATCACAAAGGAGGGAAAGATTCTTATGAAATACAGGGATATTAATCATCAACTTCAAAAGTTGTATAGGTATAAAGATGACAGAATGGAGAAGGAAAAAAAACTGTCTACTTAGAGTTTAAAATGGGTGGTAAGGTAGAAACTCTGTAAAAAGGCATTACTTTATGTACTATAGGCAACTACATTATGTAATATAGAAAAATAAAAATATCAACAATTATCAGCTGTTTAGGGAGCTGGTTGCTGATTCAAGGTGTGGGAGCCATATGTAACCTTGATAAAGAGCGACTTCGGAATATTAGAAACATAGCACTGGGGAAGTATATAGCCTTTCTGGAATGTATGTCTAAGATGCTCAGAAGGCTTGTCAAAATCTTTGAAACAACAACTATTACCATCTTTATTCATGGGGGTGGGGCACATTCATTCATTACTAAATAATATTGTCAAATAATAATTCAGTACAAAAAATCAGGAATTGGTTTGCGGGCAAAGGTCCGGTTTTTATAATTTCATTTAGTTGAAATTCATGTTTTTGTGAAGTGAGTGAAATATAAAAAGAGTGAGCAGAATAATCCATAAAAAGTGTAAAAGTTACAACTGACCTTTTAAAAAAAATTTACCTAAGAAACAAAAAATAAGTTTCCGGCAAAGAAATATATTTATCTAATGAATAAAATAATTTAAATAATTTGACAGGAGTCTTAAGAAATTGATTCAAGTAGCTATAAGTTGAAATTTGAAGTGAAGGGAAAATGCTAATATAAAAATTAACATAAAGCTGTAATTCATACATATACTGGGCATGTATGGGAGACTTATTGCGAGTGACCTACTCATATATGTATAAGAGAAAATAATAGGAAATAGGTTTAGGAATAACAATCTTTAAGGACTAAGATATATATCAATATGCAGAATCTAGAAAAAATGAACAAACAAAAAGAACATTTAACAATCAGTTGTTTATTGCAACCCAAAGAGATACCACAGTGACCTAATACAATGAGTAATAAAAGACTATATACATTTGAAAAGAAAAGAGATGTACAGAGGAAAGAGATATTCCAGCAAAAAGAAGCAGAAACCCAATATGGAAAGTCATGAAACTTATGTGAATACCTAAGTTGTTTCAGAAATATCAATACTATTTTAAGCTGTCAAAATGAAAAGAGCACTAATAATTTTGAGCGTTCTGTACTTATTTAGGGATCAAAGAGCTGAGTACAAGTTAAACTTTTGTGATAGTATATGTAATGCTTAGTTACAAGAGAGATAGCAGTGAATTCATAATAAAATTTTAACAAACAGATAACATGATATAATATTGATATGAATAATTTATTAATGTTAACCATGAGAAAAGAAATTTATGTTATCACATGGCAAAAGTGAGGAATAATATTTGGACTCCTGAACACTGCTCTAACAATTTTAAGTCTATAAGACATCATCCTTTCTGGTGTATTGAAAAAAATACTCTTCAAATAATTTTTGTGATATCAGTTAAAGTAATTGCAAAATATCATGACATGTATGGCTTTGTTTTTGGACTGATGAAGATAAATGGTCACAATTTTTATAAGTCTTAATAATCACAATTACAGCTAACTCTAGTTTGAGGGAAAAGGTAAACAGGTAATTTCTAAAGATTATTTTCCCCACACAGTTATTATACACACACATAGGCACACACATATATACATCCATATTTTGAGATCACATAGAAAATATTAAAAATGTATAAACAAAGGAGATTAAGATTAAATAATAAAGACCTTTTAAGAAAAGCATTAGGAAAACAAAAACCTAAAATAAATTGTAGCTTCCAAAATAAAATAAAATTAAGGACTTTTAAAAATGTGTTTTTAAATCGACTTGGAAGAACTAGGGAAAGATGGACTATTTAAAACAGATGTTTAGTAATAACAGTTGAAAAGGAGAAAGAGCAAAGTGCTATTTTGCTTTCAAATACTGCAATGAAGGAAAAAATCTAATATTTGGAAAATATAGGGCAAAATCTGGTAGAATAGAAGATGGTGGAGTAGAAACAGCACTTCCAAGGTGCTCTGTCCCACACAAATTCCAAATAATGGAAAAGGGGACTCTGAACAACTTCTGGAGCCCCAGCACCCAAAGAACGAAACAGAGAAGCTGAACTCCTGCTGAGGACAGCCCAGCAGCCCTGCAGGGTGAGGCCAGCGCAGCACTCTGAGAGCAGGCAGTGCAGTGGGCTGGGAAAGGGGAGCACAGCTCTCTGGGAGCTGAGCCCAGGCCCTCTGGAGCAGCAGTTTTAGCTCCAGGGCAGCTGGGCCAGCAGCCCACTGTATGGACCCCAAAACACCAGCAGCTGTGGTGATTCCAGAATTATCAGCACAGATATGCCTAGGACAAAGTGAGAGGTTAGTGCCCTATGGACTTTTGGTACCAGTATTTGGGGAAGGCATTGGCCTCCTCCCCTGGGCGCAAAAAGCAAAGCCACTGAAGAAACTCAGCACAGAAGCCATATTGCAGCCTCAGTGGTGGCTCTAGCTCCTGGTCTACGAACTGTAGGGACACTCAGCAATCAGTCTGGGGGTTAATCAATCTTGCTTTAAACTGCCTATATCTGTATTGTGGTTTTGGGGGGGAAGTTTGGGGTGGGCATCTAATTTTCCAGAGTGGGTGGAGGCTTTGCAGAGGCCACCCATCCAGTGGAAGTTGTGAAGACCCCACGTTTGGGCAGAAGCTCTCCTTTCTGGTGGCAGAGTCTTACTGTGGCAGCAAGCCCAAAAATCGAATAATTAAGTGGTAACATGCCTAGGCAAAAGAAGCAAAATATACAGAAAAATTCAACATTGGACTCTTTTTTTAGGGGCAAAGAGGATCAAAGCATGGAGGAGGACGGTGAGATCAGAACTCCTGCACCAAAACCCCATATGAAAACACAAGCTGGCTACAGGCCATAGAGGACCTTCAGAAGCAGATAAGAGAAGTGGGGGAAAATCGGGAAGAGAAATGATAATGATGCAAGAAAAGTATGAAATGACAGTCAACAGCCTGACTGAGGAAAATACACCTTAAAAAATAGACCAACTCAAATGGCAAAAGAGGCTCAGAAAGGCAATGAGGAGAAGAATGCCTTAAAAAGCCAGATTTGCCAGACGGAAAAAGAATCTCGAAAGCTCATGGAGGAGATTCATTCCTTCAGAGTTAGACTGGAGCAAATGGAAGCTAGTGACATTATGAGAAATCAAGATGCTATTAAACAGATCCAAACAAATGAAAGAATAGAAGGCAATGAGAAATATCTCATGGGAAAAACCATTGACTTGGAAAATAGATACAAGAGATATAATTTAAAATTTATTGGACTACCTGAAAGCTATGATCAAAGAAAGACCCTAGAAATCACCCTTAAAGAAATTCTAAAGGAAAATTGCCCTGATGTTTTAGACCCAGTGGGGTAATACAGGTTTAAAGAATCCATTGATCACCTCCTGAAAAAGATCCCAGCGGCAGAGCCAAGATGGCAGAGTAGAAACAGCTCGTCCAAGCCTCTCTGTCCCCAGATTCACCCCAAACTATGTAAAAGGGGACTCTGAACAACTTCTGGAGCCCCAGCACGCACATAACGACACAGAGAAGCTAACCTCCTGCTGAGGACAGCCCAGCAGCCCTGCAGGAAGGACCAGCACAGATGTCTGGGACCTGGCAGCGCACAGAGTGCAGAGCGAAGGAGCCCAGCCAAGACCAGGTCTGCGGGAGGTGAGGTTTTAGCCCCAGGGCGGCAGGGCCAGCAGCCGGCTGGAGGAACCCCAGAACACCAGGAGCTGTGGTGACTCCAGAATTATCAACATAGACATGCCTAGGACAAAGTAAGAGGTTAGTGTCCTATGGACTTTGGGGCCTGTATTTGGGGAATGCGTCACCTCCCTCCCCTGGGGGCTAGAAGCCACTGAGGAGACACGCCATTTTGTAGTTTTCAGAGGCAGCTCCGGCTCCCAGCCTACAAATCGTGGGGAGATCCAGTGATCAGTCTTGGGGGGTAATCTCTCTTGCTTTAACCACCCTGGATCTGGATTGGGATCTAGGGTGGAAGTCGTGGGTGGGTTTACAGCTTGCCAGAAATGGAAGTTGGCCCCCATACGTTCGGGACGAAAATTCCTCTATCTGGCCTTAAAGCCATAGTGTGGCAACAAGCCCAAAAGTCAAGCAATTAAGTGGCAACATGCCAAGGCAAAGGAAACAGAAAAATGCAACCCTAGACTCCTATTTTGGGGGCATAGAGCGGGAAAAGGACTGTGAGGTCAGAAGTCCTGCTCCAAAAGCCCCAGGGGAAAACATGAGTGGGTTGCAGGCCATAGAGGACCTTAAGAAGGACTTTAAAAATCAAATAAGAGAAGTGGAGGAAAAATTGGAAAGAGAAATGAGAAGGATGCAGGAAAAGTATGAAATGAGGGTCAACAGCCTGACTGAGGAAAACAACACCTTAAAAAATAGACTAGCTCAAATGGCAAAGCAGGCCCAAAAGGGCAATGAGGAGAAGAATGCCTTAAAAAGTCGAATTTGCCAGATGGAAAAAGAATCTCAAAAGTTCACTGAGGAGATTCATTCCTTCAGAGTTAGACTGGAGCAAATGGAAGCTAATGACTTTATGAGAAATCAAGATGCTGTTAAGCAGATCCAAACAAATGAAAGATTAGAAGGCAATGTGAAATATCTCATGGGAAAAACCACTGACCTGGAAAATAGATCCAGGAGAGACAATTTAAAAATTATTGGACTACCTGAAAGCCATGATCAAAGAAAGAACCTAGAAATCACCCTTCAAGAAATTCTCAAGGAAAATTGCCCTGATGTTTTAGATCCAGAGGGCAAAATAGAGGTTGAAAGAATCCACAGATCACCTCCTGAAAAAGATCCCAAAAAGAAAACTCCCAGGAATATTATAGCCAGGTTCCAGAATCCCCAGATCAAGGAGAAAATACTACAAGCAGCCAGGAAGAAACAATTTCAATATTGTGGAAACACAATCAGAATAGCCCAGGACCTGGCAGCTTCTACACTGAGGGATCGAAGGGCATGGAATATGATATTCCAGAGGGCAAAAGAACTGGGAATGAACCCAAGGGTCACCTACCCAGCAAAACTGAGTATTTTGTTTCAGGGGAAAATATGGTCATTCAGTGGAATAGAGGACTTTCAAGCTTTCTTGAGGAAAAAAACAGAATTGAATAGAAAATTTGACATCCAGACACAAGAAGGAAGAGATGCCTGAGAAGGTAATCAGGGAAAAGAAATCAAAAGGAACTTATCAAAGTTGAAGTACTTACATTCCTATATGGAAAAGCAATAACTGTGACTGATGATATCTTTCTCACTATGAAAATAACGGAAGAAGGGGGTGTGGTCTTATGAATACATATGTGAATGTGTGTGTATATTTTTACAGTTATATATGGATAGAGGGCATAGGTTGCATTTGTTGGGAAGGGAGAATATTCAAGGGATGAAATTATGAAGGGAGAGAGGAAAGTGGCAAGAGGAGATGGGGAGAGACAGGGTAGGGTAAACTATCCCATGTAGAAGAAGCAAGGGGAAGTGGTTGCAAAGGAGGGGGAGAATAAGGAAGGCTAAAAAGGCAAAACCACATTCACATTGAATTTGGTTCAGGGAGAAAATGACATACATACTAAATGGGATATCTCAACCTGCAGCAGGATAGGGGGAAGGGGGATGAGAGGAGGGATGATGGATGAGAGGGCATCCTTGGGGGGAGGGGAGGTTGGAAGTACCCACTATAGAAGAGGGACAGGATTATGTAGGGAATGGACCAGGTGGGGGGTGGGATGAGTGGGAGGGAATTATAAGCAGCCTTGTACAATATATCTACTATGATAATGTTTTGCATAGCTAGACATGTACAACATATACTAAATTACTTATCTCCCAAGAAGGAATGGGTGACAAGGGAGGAAGGAAATGGATCTGAAATTCGAGGTCGCAACATTAAATGTTTCAAATACATATAAATACTATTATTAATAAAAACAAAAAACAAAACAAAAAAAAAGATCCCAAAAATAAAACTCCCTGGAATATTATAGCCAGGTTGCAGAACTCCCAGATCAAGGAGAAAATACTAGAAGCAGCCAAGAAGTAACAATTTCAATATTGTGGAAACACAATCAGAATAGCACAGGACCTGGCAGCTTCTACAGTGAAGGATTGAAGGGCATGGAATATAATATTCCAGATGGCAAAAGAGCTGGGATTGAAACCAAGGGTCACCTACCAAGGAAAACTGAGTATCTTGTTTCATGGGAAAATATGGTCATTCAGTGGAATAGAGGACTTTCAAGCACTCTTGAGGAAAAAAACAGAGTGGAATAGAAAATTTGACATCCAGACTCAAGAAGCAAGAGATGCCTGAGAAGGTAATCAAGGAAATAAAAAGAAATTTATCACAGTTGAACTATTTACATTCCTACATGGAAAAACAATAATTGTGCCTGATGAAACCTTTCTCATTATGAAAATAATTGTAAAAGGGCATATGGGCGTATGTTTACAGATATACATGGATAGAGGGCACAGGTTGAATTTGATGGGAAGGGATGCTTCTTAAGGGGTGAAGTTAAGAGGTGAGAGAGGAAAGTGGCAAGAGGAGATGGGGAGAGACAGAGTAGGGTAAACTATCTCATGTAGAAGAGGCAAGGGTAAGTAGTTGCAGGGGAGGGTAAGAACAGGAAGGCAAAAAGGCAAAACCATATTCTCATTGATGTTGGCTCAAGGAGAGAATCACATACATACTAAATGGGATATCTCACCCTTCAGGAGAGTAGGGGAAAGGGGAATGAGAGGAGGCATGATGGGTGGGAGGGCATTCTGGGGGTAGGGGATGTTGGAAGTACCCACTATCAAAGAGGGACAGGATCAAATTAGGGAATGGACCAGGTAGGAGGTGAGATGGGTTGGAGGGAAATATAAGCAGTCTCTTACAATACATCTACTATGGTAATGTTTTGCATAGCTATACATGTACAACACATACTGAATTCCTTATCTTCTCAGAGGGAATGGGTGACAAGGGAGGAAGGGAATGGATCTGAAAACTGAAGTTTTAAAATTAAGTGTTTCATAAGATGTCCAGGCATTTGGGGCTCAGAGATTCACCTTGCCCTAATGGCAAAGTCGAAGTGGGTATGGGAGAATATATGGGAGAGAACAGATTGGATGAGGGGATATCTACTGGGACTGCTACTCTGGGGTGGAGGGTAGGGAAAAATGGGGGAAAAATTGTAACTCAAAATCTGGTGGAATTGAATTATGTAAACCAGTATTTAATAAAGCATTTGTTTAAAAAAAATCTGGTGGAATAAAGTGAAGCTTAAGATAAATAAAAGCATAATATAAGAATATTTTGAATTTTTAATTACTTGAAAAATATTGGGTCTTGGATCATGAAGACATGAAAAAATATATATGCAAAATAAATATCAGCAATCTTTTTAAGAAATCAAAGAGAAAAAAATAAACATACATTTTAAAAGTCCAAAGGAATTTGGTTATCCTCAAGATAGCTCCCTTGACATTGATTTTGAGATGCCTGCCCATACCTGGTCCTTCCAAGAGACCGAGAAATGTTTTCTCCCTCCAGTTTTCTTCCCTTTGGGAAAGAGTGATCCAGGTTCCATAGCGTTTGTGCCTCATTTTTAACTGCAACATAGCTTTCCAGAATTCTTGAATGTTACTTCTCCTATCACTTTTCATAAAGGCATAATGTCTTTTATTCTGATCTTCGCTCACAACCCTCCATCATCAGTCTCTAACCAAGATCTTTCAGGATCTTAATGCATTGACCATCCCCATTTCCTTAAATTATCTTCCTCACCTTTGAGTCATAGAACCCACCTTCTTTCAATATGCAGTTCAAACAATAACTTCTACATAATAATTTTCCTAATCCACCAAGTGATAATTCCCTCTCTTCAAAATTACTTTATATTTAACTACTTTTTATACATTTGTTTTTATCTTTTATATTTATTCTATACATAGATATATGCACATACGTGTGTCTGTGTATACATGTTTGCATATATACTACTTCCACTAAACTGTAAGGTCTTTGAGGGAAAGAGATATTTCATTTTTGTGTCTATAATGATAGATAGATAAAGAGAGAGAGAGAGAGAGAGAGAGAGAGAGAGAGAGAGAGAGAGACAGAAAGAGACAGAGAGAGAGACAGAGAGAGGCAGAGAGACAGAGACAGAGAGAGACAGAGACAGAAACAAAGAGAACTGCAGCACTGAGAACAGTACTTGACACATAGCAAGAACTAAATAAATGTCAGTGTTTGAGTTGAGTGCTTAATCAGTCCTACTATTTAACTTTGTAGAACTTTTAAAACCTAACTTGATTGATGAGCACCCTATGTGTATACATGTATCCCATTACATAACTCCCTCTAATTCCCATTAGAGCTGGTTCTCTGTTTAGACTTTTTAGAAAGCATTATATATTCCTTAAACTGACTACACCAGTGTAATCTTAGGCTATGAGATCATAACAAAGGCTTTTCTGTGCCTTTTGAAGTGTGATCATCCATGCTAAAATCTAAACTGTATGTCAATCTGGCGCCCCTCTGTCAAAGATAGTAAGATTTTTAAAAAATTGCACTATGTTCCCATAATTTCTACTCCATAAAATGGTTTCTCATTTTGAGTAGGAATGAAATTCAAATACAGATCTCTCCCTTGGTTGCTCTACCCTTAAAGTGTGTGATTATTATTGCCATTGTAAAGAAGAATTGAAAGTTCTCTTTTCAGTGGACAGATATAGATCCCACAGATATATGATTAGATGAAGTCTTCTAGCACTACTCTAATAAATTCTAAAAAACAATAGTTTGCTTTTCAATATTTCACTGAAATATATTCCATTATAATTTCTCACTCTGAAGTATGTATTTTCTCAACAGTAGCTCTTTTTTTTTACTTTTACAAATTTGTTTTTTTTTTTAATTTTAACAAATGATTTATTAATTTCTGGTTTACATCATTCATGTCCACCAGATTTTGAGTTACAATTTTCCCCATTTTTCCACTACCCACCATCCCAGAATAGCAGTCCCACAAGATATCCCCTCATCCAATATGCTCTCTCCCATATTTTCTCCCATACCCCCTTCAACTTTACCATTAGGACAAGGTGAGTCTCTCTGCCCCAAAGGCTGAACATCTTATCTTCCAATTACATGCAAAGTAATAATAATAGTATTAATTATAGTATTTATATATAATTGAAGCATTTAATTTTAAAGCCTCAAATTTCAGATCCATTCCCTTCCTCCTTTGTTACCCATTCCCTCTGGTAAGATAAGCAATTCAGTATGTGTTATACATGTATAGCTATGCAAAACATTACCATAGTAGATATATTGTAAAAGGTTGCTTATGATTCCCTCCCACCCATCCCACCGCCCACTTGGTCCATTCCCTACTTTGATCCTGTTCCTCTTCGATAGTGGGTACTTCCAACCTCCCCTCCCACCAGAATGCCCTGCCCTCCATCACCCCCCCCTCATCCCCCTTCTCCCTACTCTCCAGCAGGGTAAGATATCCCATTAAGTATGTATGTCATTCTCTCCCTGAGCCAGAATAAATGAGAATATGGTTTTGCCTTTTTGCCTTCCTGTTCTTCACCTCCCCTGCAACTACTTCCCCTTGCCTCTTCTACATGTGATAGTTTACCCTACTCTGTCTCTTCCCATCTCCTCTTTCCACAGTCCTCTCTTACCTCATAACTTCAAACCTTAACTATCATCCCTTCCCACCAAATTCAACCTGTGCCCTCTATCCAGGTATACCTGTAAACATATATAATAACTGGCATTTATATAATACCTTAAGGTTTGCAATGCACTTTAAAAATATTGCCTCATTTCAGCTTCACAACAACTGTGGCTATTATTCAATCAGCTGTATGACTCTACCTCTTTAGAATAGTTTTAGAAGCTGAAAAATGATTGATCAATTATGGGTGATGTACTCAACTTCTCACTAAAAATATGTGCTTATGGGGGCGGAGCCAAGATGGCGGAGTAGAAACAGCTCTTCCAAGCCTCTCTGCCCCCAGATTCTCCACAAACTATGTAAAAAAGGACTCTGAAAATCTTCTGGAGCCCCAGCACCCACAGAACGACACAGAGAAGCTAACCTCCTGCTGAAGACAGCCCAGCACCCTGCAGGAAGGACCAGCGCAGTGGTCTGGGAGCCGGCAGCGCGCAGAGCGCAGGAGCGGAGCCGAGCCCAGGTCCACGTGAGCCGAGGTTTTAGCCCCAGGGCGGCAGGGCCAGCAGCCGGCTGGAGGAACCCCAGAACACCAGGAACTGTGGAGATTCCAGAATTATCAACATAGACTTGCCTAGGACAAAGTAAGAGGTTAGTGTCCTATGGACTTTGGGACCTGTATTTGGGGAATGCGTCAGCTCCCTCCCCTGGGGGCTAGCAGCTGCTGAGGAGACACGCCACTGTGTAGTTTTCAGAGGCATTTCCGGCTCCCAGCCTACAAATCGTGGGGAGATCCAGCGATCAGTCTTGGGGGGTAATCGCTCTTGCTTTAACCTCCCTGGATCTGGATTGTGATCTAGGGTGGAAGTTGTGGGTGGGTTTACAGCTTGCCAGAAACGGAAGTTGCCCCCCACACGTCCGGGACGAAAATTCCTCTATCTGGCCTTAAAGCCATAGTGTGGCAACAAGCCCAAAAGTCAAGTAATTAAGTGGCAACATGCCAAGGCAAAGGAAACAGAAAAATGCAACCCTAGACTCCTATTTTGGGGGCAAAGAGAGGGAAAAGGACTGTGAGGTCAGAAGTCCTGCTCCAAAAGCCCCAGGGGAAAACATGAGTGGGTTGCAGGCCATAGAGGACCTTAAGAAGGACTTTAAAAATCAAATAAGAGAAGTGGAGGAAAAATTAGAAAGAGAAATGAGAAGGATGCAGGAAAAGTATGAAATGAGGGTCAACAGCCTGACTGAGGAAAACAACACCTTAAAAAATAGACTAGCTCAAATGGCAAAGGAGGCCCAAAAGGGCATTGAGGAGAAGAATGCCTTAAAAGGTCGAATTTGCCAGATGGAAAAAGAATCTCAAAAGTTCACTGAGGAGATTCATTCCTTCAGAGTTAGACTGGAGCAAATGGAAGCTAGTGACTTTATGAGAAATCAAGATGCTGTTAAGCAGATGCAAACAAATGAAAGATTAGAAGGCAATGTGAAATATCTCATGGGAAAAACCACTGACCTGGAGAATAGATCCAGGAGAGACAATTTAAAAATTATTGGACTACCTGAAAGCCATGATCAAGAAAGAACCTAGAAATCACCCTTCAAGAAATTCTCAAGGAAAACTGCCCTGATGTTTTAGATCCAGAGGGCAAAATAGAGGTTGAAAGAATCCACCGATCACCTCCTGAAAAAGATCCCAAAAAGAAAACCCCCAGAAATATTATAGCCAGGTTCCAGAATCCCCAGATCAAGGAGAAAATACTACAAGCAGCCAGGAAGAAACAATTTCAATATTGTGGAAACACAATCAGAATAGCCCAGGACCTGGCAGCTTCTACACTGAGGGATTGAAGGGCATGGAATATGATATTCCAGAGGGCAAAAGAGCTGGGAATGAACCCAAGGGTCACCTACCCAGCAAAACTGAGTACTTCGTTTCAGGGGAAAATATGGTCATTCAGTGGAATAGAGGACTTTCAAGCATTCTTGAGGAAAAACCCAGAGTTGAATAGAAAATTTGACATCCAGACACAAGAAGTAAGAGATGCCTGAGAAGGTAATCAGGGAAAAGAAATCAAAAGGAACTTATCAAAGTTGAACTATTTACATTCCTATATGGAAAAGCAATATCTGTGACTGATGATATCTTTCCCACTATGAAAATAATGGAAGAAGGGGGTGTGGTCATACGAATACATATGTGAATGTGTGTGTATATGGTTACAGTTATATATGGATAGAGGGCATAGGTTGATTTTGTTGGGAAGGGAGAGTACTCAAGGGATGAAATTATGAGGTGAGAGAGGAAAGTGGCAAGAGGAGATGGGGAGAGACATGGCAGGGTAAACTATCTCATGTAGGGGAAGTGGGTGCAAAGGAGGGGGAGAATAAGGAAGGCTAAAAAGGCAAAACCACATTCACATTGAATTTGGTTCAGGGTGAAAATGACATACATACTAAATGGGATATCTCAACCTGCAGCAGGATAGGGGGAAGGGGGATGAGAGGAGGGATGATGGATGGGAGGGCATCCTTGGGGTGAGGGGAGGTTGGAAGTACCCACTATAGAAGAGGGACAGGATCATGTAGGGAATGGACCAGGTGGGGGGTGGGATGAGTGGGAGGGAATTATAAGCAGCCTTGAGCAATATATCTACTATGATAATGTTTTGCATAGCTAGACATGTACAACATATACTGAATTACTTATATCCCAAGAAGGAATGGGTGACAAGGGAGGAAGGAAATGGATCTGAAATTCAAGGTTGTAACATTAAATGTTTCAAATATATATATATATTAAATACTATTATTAATACTCTTTTGCCTATAATTGGGAGATAAGATGTGCAGGCATTGGGACACAAAGATTCATCTTCCTCTAATGGAAAAGTCTATGGGGGTATGGGAGAAGGTATGGGAGAGAGCAGATTGGAGGAAGCGATATCTTGTGGGACTGCTATTCTGGGAGGTTGGGTAGGGGAATAATGGGGGGAAAATGATTGTAACTCAAAATCTGGCGGAAATGAATGATGTAAAACAGAAGTTAATAAAGTATTTGTTTAAAAAAAAATATGTGCTTATATTTTTCAAAAGAACATAAACAAAAACCTTGAAATGATTTTGGTGTTTCATATATGCCAGTCATAGAAGTTTAATATTAAATCATTATAAAATTACATTGCTATAAGACATGTCACACTTATTTTTAGGTGTGACATGTAGACATAAACATTATATCAACCCAGGTAAACTTTCCTACAACATGATATAATGTAAGAGCTGGCTAGCAATGAATAGTTGTTACCATAATTTTAACTAGCTCTAAATGCAGAATCATTTAAATAGTAGTTCAATACAGATTATTTAGCAGAAATATAGTATATAATTTTAATATTAAAATACTGGGTAACTAATAATCATTCATACTCAGAATGCCATCTTTTCAATAAGAAACAGTGTTTCTATAATATTATACAATTATATATATACATAATATAAAATCTATAAATATAATTTATACAATGTAATATCCTAAGGGACTGTTGATGCATCATTAACATAATCATTCACTTAGTGTTTCTATTATTGCACATGATTTCAGAAAAAAAAAAGATGCATCTTAATAGCAGCAAAAAGAAAGAACTATTTTGAAAAGAAATCATGCTGAGGATAAAATAGACTAAAAGATAACAAAACAATTCAAATGCAATTCTTGTAACCATTTTTAATAGATGCATTTTTCAAATGGTGATTTTTCTTTTACAGGAACAAAATACCAATTAAGCTTTCTACTGCTTACAATGTGTTCCTATGCCTAGTATGGTGGTGCTTTCCCCACCCCCCCTAAATTAGTATTGATGGAGGGAGAAGAGAACTTGGAAGTGGCAAAGGAGAGCAAGGAGTATTCCAACTCCCCTGCCTCCACCAGTGAGCTGAGTGGAATGAATTAAAGTGAAGCCAGTACTAGAAAGAATGGCCAGGGATGCTGTGTCATCACCGGGAAGTCATGTCTCAGCAATTGCCAGAAGATAGAGGGAGCAAGAAAGGAAAAGATTTAGGAGGAAGGCAAGTTTATTGCTTGTAGGACAGGAATTCCAGAGAGCACAGTGGAAGGAAGGGGTGGGTTAGTTGCAACTTTGGAATGGGGAGGTTAAGGAGGATGGGAATAAGGAATACGGTGGTAGGGAATGGGGAATGTGGTTTGGATGATGATCTACAGAAGTTCTGAATCACCGTGAATTGAAGGGTATGGCCAAGTGTGAATATGTTAGCCTCTTCTCCCAGAAGATTCTGGAGATCAGTCTGGAGATGAGTAGCACAAGATGGAACGACAGCATATGAATAGAAAGAAGCATAAAGAGATTCATATGAACTGATAAAAAGTGATATAAGCAGAGCCAGGAAAAGAATATACACAGTGATTATCAGAATGTAAATAGAATAAGATCCACAAAACAACTGAAAATGGGTGTTGAAAAATTATAAAGAACAAATTTGGCTCCAAAGAAGAGATTTGAGAAGACATTTCCCCTAACTCCTTTTTAGGAGTTGGGAGTCCACAGGTGTGGAACAT